>LOJH01059761.1:3256-14043 GCA_001685095.1 Ellobius talpinus
ATAGATAGATAGATAGATAGATAGATAGATAGATAGATAGATAGATATAAAGAAAGAATGAAAAATTGGGGAATATAATCCACTCTTAAAGGCAGATTCCATGCCCGGCAGTAGATGGAGGCTCTTTGTTTATAACCTTACAGGTCCTTTGGATATATATTATAGTTTCTGGTTTTGTGTTTTTAAGGGATTCCTTGAGTGAAAACATGTGTCTCTTGTGTCTATACGTATTTCTTGTACTTTTTCTTTGGCTCATTTTTTTTCCTACATGCTTGTTTGTTTTGTCCTATTCTGTTTTGTTTTGATTGTTATTTTTTAGATGGTTCCTAATGAAAGAGAGAAAGAAGGGTCAAGAATTGGGTGGGAGGAGAAACAGGGAAGATCTGAGAAGAGTTGGGGTAAGGGAAACTATTTAAAGATATTGTATGAGAAAATCTATTCTCTATAAAAAAATAAAACTAGAAAATAAATAACAGAAACTTTTAAAACAAAGCAATCCTATTGAAGGGACTTTGAATTACTTCTATTAACCAAACAAACACAGTTAAGGAAATCATATAGAAAGAGGTATCACAAAACCATGGTTTACTACGCCAGATCTACTTACAGAGTGCTTAAATTCATTTAATTGCATCTGCAGATTCTGCGATTTGTCAAGCTCCTTTTTCATTTCACTCAGAGTCCGTTTGTATTCTGTAACCTCTAGGCGCAGTGAACGGCGCTCCACTTCAGCTGCATGCAGCCTTTGCGTAAATCCAAATATTTGCTTTTGTAATGATGCAGTACTTTTCTGTCGTTAAATAAGAGTACATTTACAAACATCAGCTACAGATTTACTAGTAAATTAATACCAATGAGAATTTTGCTAAGTTGAACTCAAATATTAATACTGCAAAAAATAATACTAGCTATCTCTAAACCAAGTAAACTTATTCAAGCTTTATTTTATTAAAAGTTTCTGTGAAACTAAATTATTCACATACAATTGATTTAAACTATAAATAGGCTAATACACTTTCTAGCCCACAAATCCTTAAGTCACTACTGAATGAAATAGCACATACCATAATAGGCATATGGCTGCACAAACCATACTTCAGGGCCAGCGTGTTCACTTTGTGAAGTCCACGGGCCAGCCTCTGAACAAGGGAATCTTTCTCTACATATGTTATGCTCCGGCTGCTATGCACAGGTATACTTTCCATTGCCAAACTAATTTTATCCATTAGTTTTGCAAAAGAACTCTTGGCTGCACCTATGAGTAAATGTCCACAGATTCTGGAACTTGGATCTTCAAAGGGAAAAAAAGCACAATATATGAGTTGCCTCATGTTAATTTTACAGTGTTAGTGATCACAATAGAATTTTTCAATTATGTAGCTCTCATGCCTTTATAGCCACTTCCCCATCGAGCTTTACTATGAAAAGCTGAGCACAAGTTTGGCTCACTACTGAACAGCAGCCCTACAGAGAACATCCTGAACTTCCAGTCTGACCTCATGGAACAGCATCGCTCTAGAAATCCACGTTCCCTTTCCTTTTCTAAAACTTCCTATAATTTGATTTCTATTCATAATTATGACTGCTTATGACCTTAGCCCCATAATACTTATAGTCTCAGACTGAAAAAAAACACAATTTTCTTTATTCAGGAGAGTTAAAAGCTTACCACTATAATTACTTATTTCCTGGTAGGATTTCAGTACCCAACCTGTGTCTAACGGACTTGAGAGTCCTTATGTATGCTACACATCTTGCTTACTACCAGCTCCTTAGGTCTGTAATTAATAACTGTGCTTAATGTTGATAAACAAAACTGTCACTATTCTCCCTACTAACTGATATTCCAGATACAGTTAATAGGCTTATTTATACCTTCATAAAAGTTATGTAATTTCACTTTCCTATTCAAAGCAGGTCTTGATCTGCCATCCCTTGTCTTACCCGTGTGAAATGACCAGCAGTGAGAGTCTTCAAACCCAAATCTAGTAGTGTGCATGCTGCATTTCGAGTCTCTACTACTGGAGAAATCTAAATTTTAACTTTCTGTCATAAGGGCAATATTACCAAATCAAATTGGATTATGTTAACTGTGAGATTATCTACAGGTCAAAACTAAAGAGCAACACTGACCAAGGGCAATCAATGATTTCCTATGGCATTAAGAACTGCCTCACCAATACTCTGCATTCTACCTTACAGACACTCTATATTCTAATATTTGAACTGTATTCTATTTCTTCTATTCCTCAATGTATAAATGGAAGGATCAATTTTATATGTCACATAGCAGTCAAGATTGGAAAATCACACTGCGTCTGAGTTACACTTAAAATAAAATTGCCAATTTGATAAAAGTATAATATTCTATATATAAATTTATTAGTTGTTAGTGTATGACTTTTGAGAATATAATATATTTTCATTCTATATGACACTCAATATAAACAAACTCTCAAAGAATGTCATGGACAACATCATACAAAATTTAATTAAAATACATAATTGTTAATGAGACATTTAGTAAGTAATGAATGACAAAAAATTTATTAGCACACTTAAATGACATTCAACACATAATTTAAAACAGAAGTAAATGACTAAAATTATAGTAAATAATTCACTGCTCAATGAAAGAATAGTAAAATTTAATTTTCTCCTAATAGTCAGCATATCATTTTAATATCAAATATATGTATTCTCTGTGTCTCTAGTTGCACTGTATTTTTTCATTTGTCTTCTTTCATTTCCAGCTGCCCTATCTTCACTATGCCAGGCTAGCATATGTGGATATTTTTATATATTTATTGAATTAATCACATTCCATTTTACTTCCATAGCAGCTGCAACAATACTGAACTCAACAATGCATTCAAAAATACCAAGAGAAAGTAATATTAATTTTCATGTGCAAATATAAAATCTGATTTTAAATTTTTAAGGAACATAAAAGTAATGACATTTTCAATAAAAAGAGCTTTAAAATAAAATTCAACTATAATTAAATTATAATACATAGTGCTTTCTTGTTTTCTTTTTATTGTTATTATTTACTATATCCCTGAAATATGTTTGGTAGACACCAACCACTAGGAAAGAGAAAATTAAATGACAATACTATTCCACTAGGCATTCTTCTGAATTTTTAAAAAGTTAGGAAAAGACACATTCCAAGTCCCTGAGTGCTAACCATCATGAGTTACAGTCAGAGCAATAAATAATTTATGTTTTAAGAGGCATTTTTATAATAGAGCTCACATTTTACCATATGGAATACAATTTTGTAATGAAAGAGGAAGAGATACTATAGTGTCAGAATTACATATTTGCATGACAGAAAACAAGAGTCACTAAAAATCCTCTTGTTTACATGTCTCAACTATTTTAAAATTTATACCTGTTAAAAACAATTTTCTTCTTTACGTAAATAGAATTTGCTAGCCATTTTCCCAACTTAAATAATGTGACCTTTATAAAGAAGCAGATCACAGGTTGCACAATTATTTTTCCCCATAGAACAGGCATACTTTCACATCAACATATAAATCTTCAAAGAAAATTCCTAAGCAGCCGACTGGCCTAGCAATTTTAGCCCTGAAGGTTGGAGGACTCCTGGAGGGGACAAGGACTTACTGCGGGAGTCCTGTCCTTCAGCTGCAGCAAGCATGGCAGCTTGATCTTTATCTGTCATAACAAAATACACACAAGAATGACATGTCCCTGATGCTGTGTATAATAAAACTAGAAGTCTTTAGAAAGCATTACAGGATCTATTGCTACTAAAAAATGCAACCATTGTAAAGAAAACTAGGAGTCTACGAAGTGTTTTTCTAATTAAAATGGAGCGTTTCAACTCAGAAAGCATGATAAACCCCCTTTAAGCAAAGAGTAATAGTGAATTAACAATAAAGTGCATAAAAGTATCAATGGGGAATAATGTTGGTAATGCTAGTAGCGTTACTAATTTAACATTGTCTTTTAACTAAGGCCTCACAATGCAGCCCAGGCTGAACTAGAACTCACTATGTAGGCCAGGCTTGCCCTGGATTCATCCTCCCACTTGTGCTTCAAAGCTGCTGTCTGTACAGCCAGGCCTGGCTAAGGTCTTAGCTTTCTAATATACAGCAATAACTTCTTATTAACAGAAATACAATTTCTCAGCACTCGGGAGGCAGAGGTACGTAGATCTCTGTGAGTTCAAGGCCAGCCTGGTCTACAAGAGCTAGTTCCATGACAACCAGGGCTGTTACACAGAAAAACCCTGTCTCAAAAAACAATACACATACACACATATATACATATATACATATACATACATGTATATATATATATATCAATATATGAGAAAGAGATAAAACAATGGACATTTACATATTCAGAAGATATGTCCAAACAAGTTACTTTTTTCTCTAATGAACATATTAGCTAGGAGTTCCTATTAGCCAATGTCTTAGTTAGGGTTACTATTGAGATGAAACACCAGGATCAAAAGCAACTTGGGAAAGAAAGGGTTTATTTTGTTCACGGTTCCATATAACAGTTCATCAACAAAAACAGTTAGGACAAGAACTCACACAGAGCAGGAACCTGGAAGCAGGAGCTGATGCAGAGGTCAGAGAGAGGTGCTGGTTACTGGCTTGCTTACATGGTTTGCTTAGCCTGATTTCTTATAGAACCCAGAACCACCAGCCCAGGGATGGAATGCCCCCACAATGGGTCGGACTTTCCCAAATCAATCACTAATTTAAGACAATACCCTACCTACAGACTTGCCCATAGCCTGATCTTACAGAGCCATTTTCTTAGCTGGGTCTCTCTCCTGTCAGACGACTTTAGTTTGTATCAAGCTGCCATGAAACTATCCAGCATAGTCAGAATGCGCACATGAGAATGTTAAGGCTGAAAGGGGGCAGAGTCACACAAATAGCTCACGATAGCACACACTCAGATAACAAATTCTTAGCCAATGTTCAAACAGTCAAGAGCACAATCTCTCTCCTAGAAGATAGATTATATATAATTCAGAATTCATTCTAAAAGGCTAACTTTTAAAAATAATCACTAATTGAATTTTCTTTAACCTAAGAATAAACGCAAGCAATGCAGTTATTTAATATGCTAAAAAGTACTGCTTGATGTTGGCATACATGACAACAGATTTCCTGAGGTGGACAGAAAGAAGTCACAGTGATGTTGCCAGTATACAATCCTGATGCTTAAAGTAGCTCCATTTTTAGCAAGATATTAAAAGGGGAGGCACAGCAGGGGAAGTGGCTCAGTGGCAGAGTGCTTACCTCCCATGCACAAGACCTAGCACTGAAAAGAAAAAGGAGGAGAAAGAAGAGAGAGGAGGTATGGAGAGTCTAAAAAACACATAAGAAAGTATATAATCATTAAAATAAATGTTCCTGAGTGGTTTTAGTAGTCTTCTTTCTGTCTTTCAATTTCTACTCTGCACACTTCAAATTGCGAGGTAATAAGATGTGTGACCTCCAGCGAATGGCGTCTTTGACTCATGATGTTGGGGGTCTTTCTTGTTGCAGCATATACAAGTGCTTTGTTTCTTATGGACTAATAAATTTCATTTGTGTGTCTATCTACTCATTGGCTGGGGATAGTTCAATTTGCATTCACATTTTGTTTATTATCATTAGTGCTGTATGCATTTATGCTCATATTTTTAGATATGGCTTCATTTCTCTTAAATCTATAAATAGTAGTGGAATTACTAGCTTATAATATAGTTCAATCCTAACATTTTAAGAAACCACAAAACTCTGTTCCAAAGCAGCTCATCATTATTATTCCTTCCAGCTTTCATATTTTTCCTTTCTCTATTCCCTTCCTAAGCAAACACAATCCTGCAGAGTGGGCAAGTACCAATGTGAAGATGATAATAAGGATGGCAGAGTAGAAATACAGTCTAAATTTTTGTAGATCTCTAGATTTCCTATTACTTAGAAGAGAGGAAATAATCAATTTTACTACCGTGCTTTAAGTGGGTCTTCCATAAATTACAAAGAAAGAAGATCTGTAGCAGCTTCAAATAAAGTATGATTTTATTAGAAAAAGAAATTTTCCTCTTCATCTTTACATAGTAATTAAAACCAGTTCTCCTTTCCACATATATATGGCATGTGTACATGGTTGCATGTTTATATGCATGCATGTGTGTCCACACATGTGGGAGTCAAACTTGCTCCCTATCTTTGCCTCTCAAGTACTGGTGTTGCAGCAGGCCATCATGCCCACTCAGTCTTTACATGGGTGTTGGGGATCTAAACTACAGACCTCATGCTTGCATGGCAAGTGCTTTACCCCCTGAGCCATCTCCCTGGCCCCAGTGCTATATTTTAAAGTGTTGAAACTGGGGCTGGAGAGATGGCTCAGCAGTTAGGAGTACTTGTTACTCTTGCAGAGGACCTGGGTTCTGTTCCCAGCACCCACTGTGGCTCACAACCATCTGTAACTCTAATACCAGGGGCCAAGAAGCCCTCTAACTTCTCAGGCACCAGCACACATAGAATATCCTACATACATGTAGACAAAACATTCATAAACATAAAGTAAAATAAATAAAACTTTAAAAATTAGAGTTAAAACTGCATGTAACCTGAAAACTTCCTTGAAATTTTAAACCAATAAATTTTTACTCTAAGTTTTTATAAATTTTTCTATTATTTATTAATGTACTAATGATAAATAAAATATTTTCTGAAGCAAAGAAAAATAAAGACTATATCAAGTACTTCATAAATTTACTCAGTCTGCTAAAGTACTTATAAGAAAGGTAATATAACAATCCTTATTTTACACATACAGAAACTGACACAATTTCCTATTTTCTGTTGTTTTTTTTTTTTTACTGGGGATTGAACCTAAGCCTCCATGTATGTTAGGAGCCTCTGAGTTCAAACACAGAATTTTTTAACTTTTTATTTACAAAGCATCACTAAGTAGGCCAGGATGGCCTTGAACTCACTTTGTACTCAAGGCTAGTTTTGAATTTGTGATCATCCTATTTTAACTTCCTCAGAAACTGAGAAGGCAGGCATGCAGCACCAGAAACAAAGCACATAACTGTAAATAATTTATCCAACACCACACGTCTGGTATCAGAAGTCTTCTTTGCATCTAAATGCTGCCTCGCTTACAGTAAAGTCCAAAACTAATAATTAGACTACAAAACTAATAATCTGTACCTTAAGTGTACAAAGATATGTGGGCATATTTTTATTAATTTTTACACTATTTTCATGGTAAAGGTGGTGGTAAGAGAAAACTATAATTTAACCCCACTTATAGGGTAAATATTAAATAAGATGTCCCTATCTCAGTAAATTCTTTGTGTAAGGTTTATGTATTTTCTTTTTAACTAGGCATATGGGTATTTCTGCATGTGAGTGTATGTGTAGGTGCCTACCAAGACCAGCAAGGGCGCTGGATCCCCTGAAACTGGAGTTCTGAGCTGCCCAACATGGACGCTGACAACTAAATGCTCTTCTAGAGGTCCCAGGTTTGATTCCCAGAGCCCATATGGGGATCACAACTGTCTATAACTTCAGATTTAGGGGATCTGATGCTCTCTTATGACTTTCACAGGCACTTCACACACATGAAGCACAAACATATATGTGGGATGCCCTGTATATGTGTTGCTTTTATTGAATAATGAATAAAGCTGTTTTGGCCAATGGCTTAGCAGACTAAAGTCAAGTGGAAAATTCAAACAGAGAGACAGAGAGACAGAGAGAGAGAGAGAGAGAGAGAGAGCAAGAGAGAGAGAGAAAGCAGTCAGAGAGACTCCATGTAGCTGCCAAAGGAGAAAGACACTGGAACCTTACCAGTAGGCCACAGCCTCGCAATGGTACACAGATTAATAGAAATGGATTAATTTAAGATCTAAGAGCTAGCTAGGAATACACCTAAGCTATTGGTTACCACAGTGTTGTAATTAATATAGTTTCTGTGTGATTATTCTGGTCTAGACAGGTAGGAAACCAACACTCTGGCTCATTTTACACATATGTACAGGCAAAACACCCATACATATAAAATAAAATTAAAATGCAAAAAGTTAAATATATGCATTTCATTATAAGCATTATAAGTAGTCAACACTTTAATTACATTTATTACCTTTGTTATTCCATGAAAACCATTTACCTTTAACTGTCTGAAAATGTTTCCTTTTCTCTAGTATAATATCTTCTGTATCTATTTGAATACACTTAAGAATAAAAATGATTTAAAAATATGTTAATATTCATTATGTTTGGAGAGACTCTTCTACTATCCTGCATTAGTTTTCCTGCCACTGTGATGAAAACACCTGACAAATAACTAAAGTGAAGAAAAGGTTTGATTATCTCAGTTTCAGAAGTGTTATTGCATCATACCAAAAAGGTCCTGGTAGAGCAAAGCCGTTTACGCCATGCAAGCCAGGAAGCAAAATGCACCAAACGTCCAATTATATCTTTACTAATCTGCAATATGCAACTTTAAATTTTATATGGAAACACCGAAGATCGAGAATAGCCAAAACACTCCCACAGAGAAAAGGCAATAGTGGAGGCAATGCAATCCTAATCCAAACTACACTACAGAGATGCAGTAACAAAACAGCATGGTGCTGACACAGAACAGAAGACCTGCATACAAACCCACATAGATGCAAACCCACAGACGCCGAGCCACCTGAGTTTTCTATAAGTTTTTTACTCTTTCAACAAATGGAACTGAGGGAAGTGAATTTCCACATGTGGAATAAAACTAGATTCATATCTTTCGCCTTGCACAAAATAAATGGATCAAAGACATTAATGTAAGACCTGAAGCTTAGAAACTAGTAGAGGGAAATCCTGGCAAACACTTCCATATCTAAACAAAAGGAAGGGTTTTCTAAAAAGTATCCCAATAGCAAAAGAAATAATTTGAAGAACTGATCAACTGGGTTACTAACAAATAAAAAGCTACTGCTCAGCAAAGCTTTTCACCAGAGTAGACAGCTCACAGACCTGAAAACAGTCTTCATCAACTATAAACAGACAGTATGTTAATATCTAGAATGTATAAAGAACTGTAAAACTAACCACCAAAAAAGTATCTAGTTAATAAATGCATTGAGAATCTGAATAGACAGTCCTCAAACAGAGAAACACAAACGGCCAGTAATGACTAGAAAATATAGTCATTGTCTTTAGCCATCAAGGGAATGTGAATTAAAACCAGTCTGAGAGTCCATGTCAGACAGAGCACAGGGACTATCTCTAAGAAAGCAGATGACAACAAATCCTGGAGGGGACACAGGGGGAAAAACCCCTTCTGCGTTGTTGGGATTGTAAATTGATGCAGTCACTAGGGAATTCAGTGTGGAGGCTCTCAAACAACTAAAATCAGGACAACTGGGTGATGGAGCCACACCAGAGACACTCACACATTCACTGCTACACTACTCACTATACATGCAAAGTTAAACAAGCTTAGATAGTCAACAGATGACTAGAAAAAGAAAATGTGGAACATACACAAAATGGAATTATTTTTAATTGCAAAGAAAACTGAAATCATGATAGAAGAAGGGGGACCAGCAAAACATGGTATGGGAAGAGTTAGGAAAGACAGTGGAAGAGAGGAATAATAACAAAGCATAATTCCACATATGCTTGAAATCACCATAGCGAAACTCACCGAATAACTTCTTAAAAAATAACTTTAAAATATCTATTTATTACACTAAATCCAAACATTATCATTATGTCTTTTTAAAAAACTAGTTTATGCTTTGAATCTACAAAACCAAAATTCTTAATTTTGTTTAAAACAGCCTGAAGAAATCATACTATTTTATATTTATCTAAAATTATAAATGTGTGTATAATATTTATTATGTCTTAATTTAATCTTTTTAAATAATTAGAATTTAAATTTTGTTTCTACTTCAAACCCAGGATGTTAATGTTCACTAAAGTATTAAATATGCTCATGGATTACCAACATCAGTGGCCGCACTTAAAACTGAGAATCGTTAAGTTTCCTGAGAGAGGAGCCTAGGTTTAAATACCTGAAATTTTAATGAAACGATTCTCATTTACATTGAACTATCTTTAAAATTTAAATCATATCTCACATTATCATCTTCCTGTGCTTACAGTTCCCTAAGCAGGGAAGTCTTAACAGGTCAGGGCACACTGTTACTGCTAATGCATCATAATGACTATGACTGGTCTAGGGTCCAGCTCACCCAGAACATGGCAACATTTCTTACAGCTTAGAAAAAACAGTCATCATTACACCTTCCTGACATACACATGCACATAAACATACACAACCTGAGTCAGGAAATCAAACAAATTTTAAAAATGCATATATCACCAAATTAGACGTGGCATTTTCCATGAGCTCAGCTATTATTGCTCAAGCTTCTGAAACTTATGGCCAGAAAACCAAAACCAAGTAACAGTATCACCATTACTTTAAAAAGAGGAAACTTTGGGCTGGTGAGATGGTTCAGGGGTTAAGAGTACTGGTAGCTCTTTCCTAGGACCCTGGATTGACTCCCAGCACTCACATGGTAGCTCACAACTGTCTATAACTTCAGTTCCAGAGTATCCAACACCCTGTTCTGGACCCTGCTGGCACCAGGAACACACAAGGTGCACAGATATATACATGGAGGCAAAACATCCGCACACTTTTAAAAAGTTAAAATAAAAAATAAATAAATAAAAGAAAAAAGTAGGGGCTGGAGAGATGGCTCAGAGGTTAAGAGCATTGCCTGCTCTTCC
>LOJH01059762.1:0-11220 GCA_001685095.1 Ellobius talpinus
ATTGGGAGGAGGGGAGGAGGTGGAAATTTTTTAATAATAATAATAATAAAGGAAAAAAAACAAAAACAAAAAAAACAAAAAAAGATTAACTACTTGCTTTAGCGACTTGACAGATAACTGCAGAGAATAGAAAATTCAGATTTTAATTTACTGATATCTGATCCTATAGCTTACTTATATCTGATCCTTTGGTAACAGATGGTCTACAAGGGGACTTAATTTCCAGTCTGCTCTTTAAGTTTTTGGTTTAATCACAATTTATATAAAGTTTGGACCACTGGTCTAAGGATTTATTCATGGGGCACTGGAAAGAGAAGATCCAGTGTGTATTTTATTTTATTGTTGTCAACCATGAATTCTCTGTTTAGATCTGCATCCCATACTTTAATTGGGTTATCTGTTTCCTTGATGTCCATTTTTTTGAGTTCTTTATATATGCTAGAAATTAGCCTTCTATTGAATATGTAGTTGGTCAAGGTATTTTCTCATTCTGTAGCCCTGAGAGTTTGTCCAAATGGTGCTGTCGTTTGCTGTACAGAGGCTTTTGGTTTCATCAAATCCCATTTATTAATTGTTCTCAGTGACCACACTATTTGTGTTCTGCTCAGAGAGCCTTTTATTGTGCCAATGAGTTTAAGACTATTCCCCACTTTCTCTTCTATCAGATTCAGTATATCTGAACTTAGGTTGAGGTCTTTGGTCATTTTAAGGTAAGTTTTGTGCAGGATGGTAAGTATGGATTTATTTGCATTCTTCTATATGCAGACATCCAGTCTGACCAGCACCAATTTTTAAAAGGTACTGTCTTTTTTTTTTCCAGTGTGTATTTCTGGCTTTGTAAAATAAAAGCAAAACAAAGCAATAACAATAAAAACAAAACAAAAAATAATCAAACAAACAAAAAACAGGTATCTATATGTTTGTAAATGTATTTACATAACTTTAATTTAATTCCATTGATCAACATGTCTATTTTAATTCCAATACCATATTGTATTTATAACTATGGCTCTAAAGTACAATTTGAGATTGGAGATGGTGATACTGTTTGGTTGGAAGCATCACCCCGGCCCCTGGCATCCATATACCCAAAGAGTCTGAGATGTTTGGTTGGAAGTGTCACCCCAGCCCCCGGCATCCCTACACTCAAAGAGTCTAGAGTGTTTGAGTTAAGGCTTTACCTCAGCCCCTGGCCTCCATATATCCAAAGAGTCTGGAATGTTTGGGTGGAAAGTTCCATCCTGAGCCCCCTCCTCTGAGAGCTGCTTCAGTCCAGACTCCACCTCCAAGAAAGCCTACCAAATGGTGACTCCTCCCAAGAGAGGCTCAAGACCTCTCCCACAGGGTATCTAAACTGTCCCCCAGAGAACAAGCACATGGTTTCTTGGTTGTCCTTCCACATTTCCTCTCTGAGACCTGGGAGTGCTGCCATCCATTAAACCTGGGCTTTTTCTAATTCAGTTTGATTTGGTCTGATTTGGATTATTACATCGGCCGAGAGAATAATCAGGGTGCAAAACTTTTCAGATCTTTGTAGCAGTTCTTTTATTGTTCAAGTTTGTTTTAACTATCCTGGTGTTTGAGTGTGTGTGTGTGTGTGTGTCTGTGTGTCTGTGTTTCCATAAGAAGTTGAAAATTGTCCTATCAACTTCTGTGAAAAATTATGTTGAAATTTTGGTGGGGAGTGCATTGAATCTGTATATTGATTTTGGTAGGATGGCCATTTTTACTATGTTCATCTTACCAATTCATGAGATCTTTCCATCCTCTGATATCTTCTTTATCTTTGTTCTTCAATGTCTTAATATCTTTTCTCATACAATCTTTCATTTGATTGGTAGAGTTACCACAAGATATTTTACTTTTTGAGGCTACTGTGAAAGGTATTGTTTCCTTGATTTCTTTCTCAGTTCTTCTGTCACTTGTACATAGGAAGACTGTTGATTTTTGCGTGTTCATTTTGGATCCTGCTACTTTGCTGAAAGAGTTTATCAGCTGTGCAAGTTTCATGGTGCAGATTTTAGAGTCATTTGTGTAAACAATCATATCATCTACAAATAAAGATATTTTGACTTCTTCCTTTTTCCATTTGTGTCCCCTTGATCTCCTTCATGTGTCCTATTGCTGTTGCTAAGACTTCAAGTATTGCCTTGAACAGGTGTGGAGAGCATGGGCAACCTTGTCTTGTTCCAGATTTTGGTGGAAATGCTTTGAGATTCTCTCTGTTTAGGTTGATGTTGACTGTGAGCTCACTGTAAATCATCTTTATTATGCTGAGGTATGTCCCTTGTATCCCTATCTCTCAAGGACTTTTATCATGAAGGGTATTGAGTTTTGCCATGGTTTTTTCTGCATCTAATGAGATGATTATGTTTTTATCTTTCATGTTTATAAGGTGAATTACATGTATTGACATACGTAAGTTGGACCATCCTTGCATCACTGGGATGAAGCCTGCTCTATCATAGTGTAACTTTTTGATGTGTTCTTTGATTCAGTTTGCAAGTATTTTATTGAGAAGTTTTGTATTGATATTCTTAAGGAAAATTAGTCTGTAATTCTCTGTCTTTATTGGATCTTTATGTGGTTAGTTGTGGCCCTGTAAAAAGAATTGGGCAATATTCCTTGTGTTTCTTGTGGAATAATTTGAGGAGTATTAGGAATAAATCTTTTCTGAAAGTCTGGTAGACTTTTGTGCTAAAACCATCTGACCCTGGACTTTTTTATTTCTATTTATTTATTTATTTATTTATTTGTTTATTTTGGTTGGGAGACTTAATTATTGCTTCCATTTTTCTGGGGTTAGATAGGTCTGTTAAATTCTTTATCCTATATTGATTTTGCTTTGGTAGGTGATGTATATTGAAAACATTCTTCTTCTTTTTTAGATTTTTCAATTTGATGGAGTATAGGTTTTTAAAGTATAGGTTTTTAAATGAGGTATCCATTTCTTTTATGTTGTCTTCAGTACCTAAGAATTCTCTTAGAATTCTCTGGATTTCTTTGGTGACTGTTATGTCCCCCTTTTCATTCCTAATTTTGTTAATTTAAATATTCTCTCTCTGTCTTTTAGTTAGGTAAGGGTTTTTCAATCTTATTGATTTTATTAAAGAACCAACTCTTGTTTCATTGAATTTTTATTGTTCTTTTTACTTTTTTCTGCTTTCTTGATTTCAGCCCCAAGTTTGATTATTACTTGCCACCTACTTCTTTTGGGTGTGATTTCTTCTTTCTGTCCTAGAGCTTTCAAGTGTGCTATTAAGTTACTAATATATCTCAACTTTTTTAATGTATGTATGTAGTATATGTATGTATGAACTTGCCTCTTAGGGCTGCCTTCCCTGTGTCCCATAGTTTGGATATTTTATATTTTCATTTTCATAAAAATGTTTTCTTTTCTTAATTTCTTTTTCTACCTGTTTTTCATTCTGTGGTGAGCTGTTCAGTTTCCATGAGTTTTTTAGGCTTGTTCTTTCTTTTGTTGTTGATACCCAGCTTTGTTGATACTTCCTGGTGGTCAGGTAGGATTCATGGTGATTTTTCAATTTTTTCTTCTGTCTGTTGAGACTTACTTTGCATCCAAGTATGTGGTCAATTTTGAAGAAAGCGCCATAAGATGCAGAGAAGAAAGTCTATTCATTTGTGTTTTGTGAAATGTTCTATAAATATCTGTTAGATTCCTTTGATTTATGAAATCATTTAGCTCTAGTATTTCTGTTTTGTCTAAATGACCTGTTTGTGAGAGTGGGGAAGGAAGTCACCCATCCGCACCATGTGTCAACATATGATTTTAGCTGTAGTAGAGTTTCCTTTTTGAACTTGAGTGTCCCTGTGTTTGGTGCATATATGTTTAGACCTGTATTACCTCCTTGATGGATTTTCCTTTGATGTGTACATAGATTTTATCCTACCTCTTCTGAATAGTTTTGATTTAAAGTCTATTTTGCCAGATATTAGAATGGCTACATCAACTTGCTTCTTGGATCCATTTGCTTGGAATTTTTTTTCATTCTGGAGTGATGTCAATCATTGATGGTAAGATCTGTTTCTTGGATACAGAAAAATAATTGCTTCTGTTTTTAAATCCAATCTGTTATTCTGTTTCTTCTTTATTGAGGAATTGGGACTGTTAATGTTGAGACTTATCAATGAACAGTGTTTGTTGATTCCTGCTATTTGTTGTCGTGGTTTGAGTGCCCCCATCCCAAACCCCTTTGATTTTTTTCAGTCTGAGATTATTTATTTTTTGTGCTTTCTTGATTGAATGATCCTCTTTAGTACCTTCTATAGAGCTGGGTTTGTATATATACACAGTTTAAATATGGTTTTATTGTGGAATGTTTTTCTTTTCCCCCCTAACATGATTAAAAGTTTTGCTGGGTATAATAGTGTGGGCTGGCATCTGTGGCTTCTTAGAGTTTGCAGAACATTTGTCTGGGCACTTCTGGCTTTTAGAATTTCCACTGAAAAGTCGCTTGTTGTTCTAATAGATATGGCTTTATTTTACTTGGTCTTTTCCCCTTGTAGATTTTAATATTTTTCTTCATTCTGTATATTTAGTTCTTTGACTATTGTTTGCCAAATGAAATTTCGTTTCTGTTCCACTCTGTTTAGTGTTTTGTATGTTTCTTGTATCTTGAAGGTACCTCAACTTTAGGTTGGGGATATTTTCATCTATGATTTTGTTGACAATATTTTCTGTAGCTTTGACTTGGGTTACTTTTCCTTCTTCTATTCCTATTACTTGTACAGTTGGTCTACTCATAGTGTCCAAGATTTCCTGGATGTTTTGTGCCTGAATTTTTTTTGACATTTTCTTTGACTGAGGTATTCATTTCTTTTATCTTGTTTTCAGTGCCTGAAATTCTCTCTTCCATGCCTTCTATTCTTTTGGTGAGTCTGACCTCTGTGGTTCCTGTTTGGATTCCTAAACTTTTCATATCTGGTTCTCCCTCAGTTTGTGTTTTCTTTGGTGATTTCATTTCCATTTTCGAGTCTTGAACTGTTTTATTTATTTCCTTTCATTGTCTTCATAGATTTCATTAATGAATTTTATTCGTATCATCTTTAAAGGTTCTTGAACATTTTTATAATAGTTATTTTTGAAGGTTTTGTCTTATGCTTCAGCTATGTTGCATTTTTCCAGACCTACTGTAGTAGGTTTCTGGGCTTTAGTGGAGACATATTGTCTTGGCTATTACTGACTGTGCTTTTACACTAGCATCTTAGCCATCAGGGTTTGAGATGGTTATAATTCTAGTTGTTACTGTGTTGTCTTTGTTGGGAGGGTTTTCTGTTCCTTGGTTTCTGTGGTCTTTTCTGGATCTTAGGAGAATGTGGTTACTGTGGGTATCCTGATAAAGAGTGCTTCTGAGTATCTGCCAGGTGTGGTCACTACAGGTCCAGGGTAGACAGTGTTTCTATGTATTGGGAGTTAATAGGAAGAAATGGGATAAACTAGAAGGACTGGGAACTGAGAGGGTCATAGGACATAAGGGAAGTTGGGTCTGCCACAAGAATCTGTGGAGTCCCAATGAGATGGAGAAAGAGAGTGAAGACAGATTCCTGATTGTGTCTGCTACAGGGCTGGGGGTGAGACAGGGAATTGGAAATAGATAACAGAATGCAGAGTGAAGATTGTCTACCTGACCCCCAGACTAGCGAGGCCAACAGGTCTCCAGGGAGGGAGTGTCTCTGGGTTTTACAGGCAGAGACAAAAGGATGGGGTGAGGGAGGAAGGTGGTAGGAAAAGATCTGTCTAGTCCCCTGGGAATGGGGGCAAAAAGGAAGGAGAGGCCTCAGTTTGTGATCTGCTCCAAAGCTGGGGATAAGACTGGGGAATGGAAATTGGAAGACAGGAAGAAAAGAGAAGATTGCCTCTCTGATTCCCTGGCCAGCATGGCCAGTGGGTTTCTGGGGAAAGTTTGTTCTCTTTTTATTTTGAAGACAATATCATCATCACTGCAGGTTTAAAAAATATGATGAAATGTGTTTTGAGACAGGCCATTCCAAACACTCACTTCACAATTTTTTAACTCCAGAAATTTCATGATATTTTCCCTTTCTATCTTGGATTTCTCTTATAGATGAATGAAATTTCCCCATATTCTTTTTTTTTATTACTACCTGGTCTAAATGATCAACTCGATGAAAGAGTCATAAAGACCAGACTGTGATTCTGTATGATATTTGCGTTTACTTGCATGCTTCTTTTAGAAACTGTAATTCCTATCTATAGCAACTAGAAACAACTTTCTCTTCAACTCATTATTTGAGCAAAGAAAATTCAGCTTAGTCTTCCTTAGTCAAAGTAAGTCTTCAGTCTCTGACAAGCCTATTTAAATAGAATATGTGAAAAAGAAATTTTGTGCAAGACCTCAATAAATGCAAGATATTTTATTAAACCAATAAAAAATAAGATTAAAAATTCTATAACATTCTATTAAAATTATGCAATAAAAGTTTTATAGAATTTTCCTTACCCCCAAACCTTCAAAGCCTGGCTGCTAGCTTTCTAAATTTTATGTTAAGGACCTGCCCAAGCAGTAATACTTGTCTTTCATGGATTGAGAGAAGATAATATGAAAGTAATAAAAGAAAATGTTTTTCAAATACAAGGTTCCTCCTTTGGCACATTTTGGATCTGTCTCCACTTACCCTGAATCGTCTTGTGAATAATGATCACTAGACCCCTCAAGTTGTCAAACCATTGTTGAAGAATGCTGTCAGAGGACACTTCTTTGCTCCCCAGACATGAGAAATGCTCCTGTAACCTCATGTTACAGAGTACATGAGTACAGCTCTCCAGTCTAAAAATAGGGATGACGTGAAATGCTTTGTCATTTGTTCCACTGTTCTTAGATTGAAGGTAGATGTCTTTCACTTCAAATTAGACAGATGTCAGTTCAATTTGTTGACAACTATGGGGATCTTTGTTATCTTATATTTGGAGTTCAAGTTTTTTTTCCACCAATTCCTTTCATTGTCAGTGAGCTAACTGTTCTTTTTGTTGTTGTTGTTGTTTTGTTTTGTTTTGTTTTCAAGACTGTTTCTCTGTAACTTTGAATCCTGCCTTGGAACTCTCTCTGTAGACCAAGCTGGCCTCAAACTCACAGAGATCTGCCTGCCTCTGCATCTCAAGTGCTGGGATTAAAGGTGTGAGCCACCACCACCCATCTTAAGCTATATGCACTGTGAGTTATGCTATAGGCTGAATTGTATCACATTGAAATTATTGGCTTCACAGAGTGACAGTATTTAGAGAGTGGACTTTAAGTGATTGGTTACATTAAAATAAGAGTCCTAGTTCAATCTTATTGATATTCTTAAAAAAGGAAAAAAATAAGACAAGAAAAAAATGCACATCATGTACCCCTGCGAACTCTGAAAAGACCATGTGTCTACACCAGGAAGAGAAGCCTTAGAAGAAATCAGCTCTGCTGACACTGTGCTCTTGACTTCCAGTCTCCAAATATGAGAAAGTAAAATCACATCCTATCTGGTGCCCATCATTTCCAGTATCTTTGCTTTAAATGGAGGGGAGCCTTTCACAAACCCCAGCTCTGCCTGTTCACAGAACTGAGTAGTGTGATTGGGAGGGAAATTTGGGATTCCCTACCGTGACTGTCATGATGCAATATGACCCCTCAGGGCAGGCTGGAGTTCATTCTCCCAAAACAATATAAAAAATGAATGAATGGAGACCTGGGTAAAACTGAAGTTCTCTGACCCAGAGGAAAAGACCTGATGTTGATGGTAGGGTGGGCAATACCGGCCACAGATGTGCTCCTCAGCTGTTAAACAGAACAGCAATGCCTGGTCTCACTGTGGATTTACTCCTCTTCTGGTGTTGTTCTCTGCCTTTCAGAAGTGCTAAGCCTCAATCTATGACTGTGTTGTCATTATCCACAGCAGTATGAGCCCCAGTTTAGACTCCCTAGAGGATGCTACTTATTACAACTCTACTGGTACTTGGCTCTAAAGAAGCAGGCATGGAGAC
This sequence comes from Ellobius talpinus, assembly GCA_001685095.1. Classification (NCBI taxonomy): domain Eukaryota; kingdom Metazoa; phylum Chordata; class Mammalia; order Rodentia; family Cricetidae; genus Ellobius; species Ellobius talpinus. The sequence goes on from LOJH01059762.1 coordinate 8,000, forward strand.
AGTGGTATGCCTTTGCATTTCTTGTGGATCAGGGATTTCTCAAAAATAAAGTTATGGAAAATCTTCAAGTGGAAATATCTTTTTTCAGTGTTAGGCATCTAACCTAGTGTCTTCAACATGAGGGTATGTCCTCTATCGCAGAACTATACTCCAAACCAAATATTGACACTTAGTATGTGCTCTTGGGGGTTTAGTAAGTATTGTGACCCACCGTAGATTAGGAGATTGCTTATCTTTAAGCTGGGTAGTATTAACACAGCCAATGCAAGTTGCTAGTGTTTAAAACACATTTTTTTAAAGAAAACAAAAACTAAATGTTCTATGTAGCCAGATTCTCAGTATCTTCAGAAGGGAGGAAATATTTTCTTTCTTTTTCAAAGCTATATCCCAAGAAAGGTGTTCAAGCTTTGGGAGGGAGCTGGGGGGTTTCAAGACAATATTTCTTTGTAGTTTTGTTGCCTGTCCTAGAACTAGCTCTTGTAGACCAGGCTGGCCTCGAACTCACNCCTCTGCCTCCTGAGTGCTGGGATTAAAGGCATGTGCCACCACCACCTGGCCAGGTACAAGCTTTGAAGAAACTTGAAGTACATTTTTTATTATTATAAGATTCTTAAGAAAATCAGCCACATAAAATGTTTGGGTTTAGGAAAACTATATTTTCTCTGCCTCCACTGATACAATTTGTACATCATTTCAGTTAAAATATTTAACATACAAGCTTATTAACTTTAAAACCTAAACAGATCAAATTGCAGCTAGCATTTACTTGAGAGTTGCTTATTATCAAAGCATTTGAGACCTAAAATATCCACTGATACATAAAGGTGATGTACACATACATAAATCTGAGCTATGTACTCCAATTTCACTGCTGGTAGATTGCAGACTCATATGCAGTTCTTGGTTCTTATTGAAAGGAGGATCATTCATTAAGAAAGAAAACCAAAGCACAGACAAACAAGATTATAAAACCACAAATCTAAGCGCAGATTCACCAACATTCTTATTATTGAGTGAAGCTTTATCATTCTGTCCAGGACCTCATATATGTAACAGACAACTCACTCTGTTGGGTGCATACTCTGGGAATAAACAACTACTTACAGGATAAAAGAGACACAGGTACACCTTGTCCTGGTTCTTTTTCTCGCTCAGTCTTACCCCACCTTCTGTCTCACTAAAGGTTTTTTTTTAGGATGCCCAATGATGCTCAGAAAGAGCATGGTCTTTGAGTCAGAAGTTTGAGAATTGAGAATGTGTGTGGAAACACATGCCCCACTGCAGTGACTAGCAGTATAAAATTCACACACACGCGCGCGCGCACACACACATTTTCATAACAGTTTCTTTATCTATGAAATAGCTAGCACAACATGTACATCTCCTAACAAATACTGATTAGGCACCAACTCTTCTCCAGGTATTCTGTGTGCGTGAGACACACTAGTGAAGAATACAGGCTAAAATCTCTGTTCATGTAGTGCTTACGCTCAGGCAAAACAGTGAGAAGAGGCAGAAAAAATTCACTGACGGCCAACAAACTATTTATCTAATATGGATAAAGGAAGGAAGTGTCATATGTCTAAGATGAAAAACAAGAAAGGCCAAAAGTGTCCACTTGTAGCTATGGATGGAGTAAGCAGTATTGGATTAGCCTTGCTGAGAACAGACACCTGGAAAGTTAGACATCATATGGGAGTTGACTAGTTGGGGGCAGTGAGGGCTGTAGCCACTAAAGAAAGATAGTTCACACATGTTCTGTTGCTTCTCTGTGTTTCTGCCCATGAACTCTTTCCCAATTTCCACATCAAATGTAAGAGTTCCTGTATAGTCCATCAACTCTATCAGACTATCAAGGGCAAGGTGACTCAAACAGCTAGAATCTACAAAAATATGGCATTGGAGAGGAAGGAGTTGTTCAGTAGAGAGGTTGTACTGGTTGTTCTTGTCAACTTAGCACAAACCAGAGTCATATACAAGAGGGAAACTTGGCTGGGAAATTGTATAGTGGCATTTCATTTGTATTTTAATAAATAAAGCTTGCCTGAAGATCAGAAAAGTAAAACACCCACACCTTTAATCCCAGTAGCCACACTATCTTGCCATAAAACCAGGCAATAGTGGTGCACACCCTTAATCCCAGAACTAGAGAGGATTATAAGATAAGAGGAAACAGCTATCAGTCACAGTCTCATTCTGAGATTCCTGGAGGCAGGATCACCAGTTTCAGACTGAGGTTGTGGTAGGAGGCAGTGGCTGGCTACTTTGTTTTTCTGGTCTTCAGGTTGAACCCCAATGTCTGTCTTTGAGCTTTTATTAATCATGCTACAGAATTGCCTCTATCAGATTGGCCTGTGGGCATGTCTATGGGAAATTTCTTCATTAATTATTGAGGCAGGAACATCCAGCCCATGGTGGGAGATGCTATGCCTGGGCATTTGTTCTATATTGTAGATGAAAGCAAACTGAGCAACCCATGGAAAACTAGCCAGGAAACAACATGCCTCTATGGTTTCTGCCTTAAGCTTCTGCCTTGAGTTCCTGCCATGGATTTCCCCAATGGTGAACTGTAAGTTCCTCCTACCCCCTCCAAGTTGGCTTTGGCCAGTGTTCTATCACAGGAATAGAAAACATATTAGAAGAAAAATTGGTGCTAGGAGTAGTGTCTAGAACTAAGTCTGTATAGGAATAAGAAGCCCATGAAGGGGCTCTGAGAAGAGCCACAAGCAAGGGTGGCAAAAATTCTTATGCCGCAGAAGGTTATCTGGAGCATAGTAACAACATTGGGCCCTACAGGACTTCAGAGTAACCAAATTCTTCATGGAAATATAGACTGGTGGAAAAATAACAGAATCTAGAATTTCCAAAAAGTTTACATCAATACACATCGTTCAGTAAGTACCTTCTCAGACATACAAAGAAATACATGTGTACAAGAGAAAGCATCCCATGCCTGAAATGTGAACTTAACAGATCAACAGTTTAAAACTGCCATTTATAAATATGGCAAAAAGTATAGAATAACTTTTGAATAATTAAAGGAAATATGATTTTAATGCATGAACAAATAGATGATGTCAGAAGAAATGACAAGCCATAAAAACAGTGTAGGTTTTCTCATGATATTTGGAATGGAAAGTTTACTGGGTGGATTGATCAGAGGATTGAATGATGTAGGAGGGTCATCTGTCTATGTGTTGCTTTCATTGGTTAATAAAGAA
>LOJH01059763.1:0-11219 GCA_001685095.1 Ellobius talpinus
GTTTCTTTATTAACCAATGAAAGTAACATATAGACAGAAGAACCACCTACATCAGCACATCTTCCGTCTGACAGAAAAACTGAAAAGAATCTTCTATGGAGTGCGCCCAAGGACCTTGAGCAAAAGGAGCAAGAAGCCAAGGAGTCCCCAGGCATGGGAGCAGGAGCACCGTGCTGGTCTTCTCACATTGAGTGTTGTACGCATTTGTACTTGCATTGTGCCAGACTACAGAAGTCTGCGCTGCCTGTTTATTACACGTTCCACTTCAAGCCCACTTTAGTGAAGTCTTCCAACCCATGAAGACGGGAACAGCACACATTCCCCGTAAACCTTGGATCTTTCGTTCTGTTTTTGTTGCATTTTGCTAGACAATAGCAGTGTCAAAAAGTCTAATGATCTATTGAAGCCACACTCTCAGAGGTATCTGTAGATTGACTCAAAAAAGAAAAAAGAAAGAAAGGAAAGAAAAGCGAAAGAAAAAGAAAGCCAGCTGTCATTGAGAGCTGTAGATCTGAAACACATCCCTGGCTTCACAACCATTGTATTTCAGCAGAAAACTCAAGTGCAGTTCTCAGGTTCACGTTTCACAGGGATAATAATGCTGCCATTTTCTCTCTACAATATCTAAATGGAACTGCACACATTCACAGCCTGCTGGCCGATAGGAGACCTGTGATTGGCAGAAGGATCTCCCAGCCTTCCTCTTTCCCTGTATTAGTACCGAGAGTCATCTGTATTTGTTCCCAATCCTGTTTATGCCAGTAGTGCTGCTAATGTAATTACATAACTTAATCAAATAATTATATCTATAAAATATGAGTGTGCATGAAATGGGACTTGTTGCTCTTTGAAAAGCAAGCCCAGTGGTTTCTCCTTTTTGGAACGACTCCATAAGAAAGCTTGCTATATAAGAGTCACTCCAGGGAAGCCAGGGATCCTATGCACCACCCAAACTCCATAGTCAGCTTGTTGGTTAGCATCTGAGGGCTTTTAATTCACTCCACCTGAAGCTGAAATTGTAAAGCCTCCACTAGTGATACAGATTTCATGGGAGAATCATAAGAGTACCACTGCGCAGGCTCACACTCAGAGCAAAAGCCATGACTCCGTAGCAACTCAGTGGTCAACTAAGGTGCATTTGTGCACCTGATGCAAAAGCGGAAAGGTCTGTATTGTATGTGATTTAGGATTCTCCAGCTTCATCAGTTTGCAATATTAACTGGTCATCTGTCACCTTCAGTTATATGGAATAAGAAGACATTTTTATAAGAAAAAAATGCCATACTTGTTTCCTAACCTACATGCAATGAGCGGAGGCAAAGAGGAATAGAATTAAATATTCAAACTGAGAAAGAGACCCATTTCAGCCCTTCCATGAGAAGCAGCCTAGCTGTAACTGTAACTGTGTGAGTCTATGCCCTGTACACATCAATTATTGACTGCATGGCGTGACTGTGCTTTTCAGTAACTGTAACGATAATGCCAACTGTCTCCAAACAGAGGGATTTAGAAGGTATGTATTGGGAGAAGTCAGATGACTTTCCCAGTATCTGAATTACCTTGATATGTCTAAGCACAAAGCAAAACATTATGAAAGACATCAAACAGATGGAGACCTCAGTTTTTTCCTCTCCAGATGAATCTGTCCCTCATTCAGAAAGAATCAAAGCCAACTCCAGCCAAGGGGAGGCATTCCACCCTTCCCAATTCAGTGTAAAAATAGCTTTGGCCTTCTAGCATGTTTATGTCCTGTTTCTGACTCTATGGTGTTCTGGACATTAAAAAGCCTCAGACAGTAGAAAACAGACCTGGCAAATATTGAGCACAGTAGAGATGATATCCCAAATGCTCTCTTTCAAGAATTTGCATTAAACAACATCGCCAGTCATATGACCCTCTAAGAAAACTTAGCAATAAACTAATGCGCAAGCGCAATGAGGAGTGGCTAATGACGTGTGTGAAAGCAGTGGGAAGCCTCTCCCTCTAGCCCTAATGTCCTCCAGCTGTGTAAGAACTTGACCACATCGTCTGCTTTAGACACTTTTGTGATTGGTTATGAAACTATGAACACTCCTGAGGATGATATCAAGAAGCATGCTTGCCTGACACTAAAGGAGAGGTCTTTCCAATTCTTCCTGGAGACTAAGACTATTAGCAGCCAGTCCTGGAAAGGTGTAACAAGGACATCTCGCAAGAGCCTGGATCAGAGGTGACAGGTGCCACAACTTCCCCAGGCACAAGTTAATATTTACAAAAAGAATCCAAAGACTCATGAAAACTACCTTTGTAAACCTCTGGATTCTTTTGGATGCTGATTATTAAAAGAAATCCCCTAGGGTTACTTACTAGGTCCTCAGGATTGCTCCAAAATGTCTGTTGGAGTTGGGTGAGGGAAGCCCATCTTTCTTCTCTATCCTACCCTACTAATAGCCCAGTGTCACGGAAATCTATGATACCCCCTTGCATTGCAAATTAAGAGTGACTTAAGATGACAATATGCACAGAAGATGGGCTAATTGCCTCCTTACTCAAAGTTACAGGCCAGCATCAGAAAGAAATTGATTAGAAATACAGATTTCGGAGGCGATTCCCCAGACCTATAGAATTCCGTGTGCATTTTGACAAGGTTGATGACTTAAGTTTAAGAGGCAATGAGTTGGGGGGCGGGCAGGCTGCCTTTACTGTCTACTTTTGCTCAATAACCATCTTCCCACCTTTTTCTCCCCTTCAAAGAGAAAGACTGACAGGCATGATGGGGAGGGATGCAGCTGGAGAAGCTTCTCCATGATCTCTGTTTCAGCATTCTGTAAGGATTTCTCTACAAATTACAAAGCTGATGTGAAGGGCCGGGCTTGAGACCTTAAATCAGTCAACACCCTGTACGGACATGGCCATCCCACTTATTAGTTCAGAAAAACAGCTGATGACAAGCAAATGACACTTCCTCTGGACATTCAGATGACTGATTTTTGTATAAATCAATATCGAGTGCCACAAAATGTCAGAAAATACCAAATGAGGAAAAAAGAATCGATAGATAACCTTGGAATTAAATGAGTGATGAATAATCTTTACCAACTAAAATAAATTAAACTGTGCAAACTGAGTTAAAGTAACATCAAGGGCCTGGCTTAAAACCACAAGAAAACAATATAATTTAGAGGTAAGGGCATTTGTGACAAACGTCGCTGTTCATTTTCCCCCTCAGGCATGCATCATGACAGGAACTACACAATAAGAGCTGAATTCATACTTTGCAGCCTCTGTCTGAATAGCCATAATTTTTTTTTTAGGTTCTACAACAAATAAACTACAATTTACTGATGCCGACTGTGTAGTAGCCTGGCATCTGTGAAATTCAGCCTATGTTTTTTTAACACTTTCAGAGAGCAGGTGGTAAGAGCAATGAGACAAATTCTACGATTTATTTAATCCGCTTTATTTTAGATTGTAAATGTGCCTCCCAGAGTTATCAGACAAACTATAAATTCATAGATATACCAAACTAGATTTCTGCATTCAGATTTAGATATTCTCAAGCCCTCACAGAATACTACATTGCAGATATATGGCATCCTGCACCAGAAATCAAGATGTTTTTCTCATGGATAAACATGTGCAAGGCCAAGCTGTATATCTTTAAACTACCCTGGAATACCTTTATGTATTCAAAAGGCATACATTAAATATAGTGTTAAGGGTATTCAAAAGGCATACATTAAATATAGTGTTAAGGGATAATGACTGACAGATAAGGTAATTTTTTTTCTTTCACTGTACTATAAAATAGCCAGGCAAGACAACTGTTGCATCTGCAAATGATATCTTGTTTACCCAGAATCAAACCTGCCCAACCTGCTCTAGGAATGCACCCCAGCCCAGCACTCTGGCTTGGCTCATTCCCCAGAGTTTTCAAACACACCACATAGCCGACATGAAGAAGCCCATGGTGGATACTGTGCTCTCTGTTAGCATAAAAACTCAGCAGACTCAGTCCCATAGCTAAACATCCATGGATGTCAAAACAGCAATCCTATACAGGCCAAGAGGGCCTCCTTTGTTGGAGTTCAGGTAAGGATTTGTATGAATAGGGAAATATGGGAACAAGGGCCCTTCTGATGGTCCCCCTAGGTCCTATTTCCCCTAAGGTTCCCTTCAGAGGCAGGCCAGCCCCCAAACCAGCAAAGATATGAGTAGTCTTTAAAACTGAATAGCAGAGAGACTGAAAAGCTTGCCTTCTTTGGAGAAGTTTAAAGAGTAGGAGAGACTAAATCTCAAAGGCTTAGATATAAAGGGGGGTAGCTGAGTGAGACCTGCTGATTTCTGCCTCATTGGAAGAAGCCATGCTGTGTTTCCAGTTATGATTCCATCTTTTGGGAAGGGATTGTGGGCTTCTCTTATCTACTGAGGAGCTACAAGGGAGGCAGAGAGTAGGAAATCTCCTGGGAATGGGTTTGGATGCTGTTTTTCTGCACACAATTATTCATTTAAAGTCAAAGTTGTCATTCTGCTTCAAACAACCCTGGGAATCGAGGCTGAACACTTGGGAACAAAATTAAACCAAAACTTTGCCCTAGGATGCAGCTAAAATAGCAAATACGGGTATTTCTAGGTATCCTTGAAGGAATGGTTCTCTTGTTCCTCAAATAACAAAATCAGAAGATGCTAAAAAACACATAAAACATTGAATTTACATATGTCTGTGCACACCTTTCTGTAAGCCTTAAATCATTCCTGGATTACTTATACATAATGTGATAGAAATACTGTGTCAATAACACATTGTCTTGCTTAGGGAATAATTACTAAGAAAACAATCACCACATGCTTAGTACAAATGCTTCGCTTCTAAGGTCTTTATTTTGTGCTTGGTTGGATCCTGGATATGGAGCTCATGGTTAGAGAAATCCAACTGTATCAAGCCAGGATCTTGATGTCATGTCTAGAAACAAATAGAAAGCTGACAGTCACTGGCCATACTCCTGTTGTGGTGATGAAACTGGATACATAAACACAGCCACTACTCACTACATGCTGTGTACTTGAATCTCTAAAACAATTCTGTAAAATGAGCCCAGCATCCCCATTTCAAAGATGAGGAAACTGATGCATGGAAAAGTTGAATAATTCCCTCCAGAGTTCCCCTGACCTTAAAGGAGCAGAGTCTTAGCCAAATGCCTAGAGATCCCAGAGAGCTTGGAAGCCTCATGTCCCACTGCTTTCTCTGTGGAATCAGCCATTGCAACAACAGACCAAGGGAAGGACGACCCCTATATCATGTTTAGGATGCATTTCTCAGGAACTTTTCTAAGCTTCATTACAAATTCTGAAGGCATAGGAGTCCCCTCAGAACAGGTGTAAAGGCTGGAGCCTGAGAGCATGTGGCACACACAAAGGCATAAAGGAAATTAGAGGACAGAGAACGGAGCATTTCAACACAGAGCCTGGGGCACCAGCTGCCAAAGGAAGCGCGCATCTGTCCCGCTGGCCCAATGAGTATTCACAAAGTTGTTTGCTTTTAAGATATGCTTAATGCCTTCTTTAAAAAAAAAAGTGGAGGGAAAAGAAAGAAAAAGCCTTGTCAGTATAAAACCAACCAGAATTATCCCTGCAGCTTTGCTGCTGTGTGTTATTTTTGGCTGAGTACCCTGCTCCTCTGGATTCCGTTGGTAGGGACTGAGGCTCACTCTAGTAACACAGGCTGACTGCTGTCCCTAAAGGACCCCGAGCAAAACAAGAGGGACTACCTTGAAGCCTTCAGCAGACTGGGGAGATTTAACATAAATAAACTCCCACTTAGCATTTTTTTCTCTCCAAAAAGAATCCATTCATTATCTTTCTTTCCGACAGAGTATTTATGAATCTTCCTTTCGCCGGGACTCATCAGGGCAACCGTCACGGCTGCTGGGGCGAAGCGTGTCTGAGGTTTTCCTCTTCTAGGAAGATTAAGGCCAATGAATAAAAGAAAGGGGGATGTGACCCCTATATTTAGCTCCCCTTACAACAGTATGTCTCACGGGTATTAAAAATAGACCTAAATCTCTTGAAGACATTCTAAAACATCAGAACTAGGATAGCTTTCCAGGAGGAAGTTTGAAACGTTCTCTGTCTTCTTTCTTACTGAGTCTTGCTAGTGAGACTGTTAAGTAACTAGCACTATTTTTTCTTTTCTTTTATTCTCTTTTTTTTTCTTTTTTTCAGATTTCCCCTTGGCCAGAGGCTGGGCCAGAGTGACTGCTAAACGACTCACCTATTCTGTCTCTAATTTGCCCCCAACATTGCTTCTCAAGGCGTCATTTGTATTCTAAGAGAAGTCTGGGCTGGCCCTGGTTTGAAAGAGCAGCGTAGTTCCCATGTACAAATACTTCTCTATCAACCGCCTTCCCCCACATCTGGCCTCTGACTCTCCCCAGGTCTCTATCAGAGAAAAATGAGCTGAGATTCAATTCACCGAGCAAATATGTGTGTTATTTGTGATGGGCAGGCACAAAGCCAGGTAGGGTGAAGTGAACAGAGGATACAGTGACCTTGTTGGCATGGGTGCCAGGTAATTCTATGAGTAAGCGAATCACCAAAGACCAGAGACAAGAGCTGAAAGGAGAGAGGTAAAACCTTGTCCGTTGGGATCAGAGTGGATAGGAAGCTGGAGACAACATCTGAAGCAGGGTATGGAATCAAGGGTAGGGATGGGGGTCTCAAAACACCTGAACCCAGGTACAAAAGGTCAGGAATTAACTGTGATGCCTCTCCTCCAGAATATACACTTGGTAAGCCCGGTCAGAAGAGCTGTTTGATACTAAAGAATAGGACTGCCAACTCTTGAGAGGACACTTAATGATGTAGCTCTTACCAAGTACTGTGGTTTACTGCCTTTACTTGAAATTTGAGTGATTAACATATCTTCCCTGAGTGCCAGTATTCTTTACCTATAAAATGGGGATCACACTTAATGGGACTGATCTACCTTGTCGTGGACATATAGCCATATAGCCCTCATTTGTGGTGAGTACTCAATAAAGACATGCAACTCACGTGACAATATCTACACAGATTCCCTGGGTTTACATGCCTGAACCTGGGCACACAGTTCCTCTTCTCGCAGAAAGATCTGGATAAAATTAGAATCCAGTGAGAGTAAGGTAAGAAGCACTTTCCTTTTGGCATTGCCTGCTTTTTAGATGCTTTGTAGTTCCCACCACTTGGCCAAGTAAGAAACTCACACGGCCATCACTGCCCTTCAACTAGCAATGTAAAGACACAGCCTTGAAAAATGGATTCTCTTTTAATAGAACTTCATTTCAATCCATATCATAGAGAGCTGTCACTTCTGAATCATGGAAATAGTGAGTGAAAAGGGAGGGGACACTATCTATCCTACAACCCAGGGTAAAAAGGGCTCCAAGATGTAAACAATGTGAAAATAAAATGAACCATAAGTAAAAGGTAATGTGAAGGTCTAGGGATATAGCTCATTGGTAAAGCGCTTGCCCCATAACCATGAGAATTTGAGTTCTCTTCCCCAGCACCCACATAAAGAGCTGGGCGTGCTGATGCATGCTTGTAATCCTAGATCGTGGGGGTCATCAGAGATAGGCAGATTTCTGGGCCTTAATGGCTACTCAATCTGAATAATGAGTGAGCTTTCAGTTCAGAGAGAGATCTTTTATCAAGAGATACTATCTTAGTTAGGGTTTTATTGCTGTGAAGAGATACCATGACCAGGGGAACTCTTATAAGAAAAACATTTAACTGGGGCTAGCTTACAGTTTCAGAAGTTTAGTCGATTATCATCATGGCGAGAAGCACAGCAGCATGCAGGCGGACATGGTGCTAGAGAGGGAGCTGAGAGTTCTACATCTTGATCTGCAGGCAGCAGAAGAAGACTATGACTCTACGTCTAGCTTGAGCATATAAGACGTCAAAGCTTACCTCCACAGTGACACACTTCCTCCAACAAGGCCATACCTACTCCAACAAAGCCACAACTCTTAATAGTACCATTCCCTATGGGCCAAACATTCAAACACATGATTCTATGGGTGTTATGTATATTCAAACCACCACAGAGACTAAGGAAGACAGCCAGCTTTGACTACTAACCTGTACACATATAAACATAGATGTACATGGGTACACAAACATGTCCACAAACACACACCACATTTACACAAAAGAAAACTCGATCTTAGCAGACAAGTGGTACATTTCTCAAACTAACCCATATATCTGAGCTTCTCAGCGTGTTGGTAGATTACATGATTTCTTCCTCAGGTTTGAAACAAGGTCTTAGTCTCCTATATACCCAGGTAATTCCCAACTCTCAGGATGTAGACCATATTAGAAAGTGATAAGTTCAACAAGAAAGTTATATATCCATAACTTTAGCCTGAGAAAGAGTTGAGTGGGTAGATGTCAAACACCTCAATTAACAAAGGAAAATGAATAAACAAGATGGCAGATGCATGGGCTAGGGGCCCACAGGCAGGAGACTAACCTGCAGGGACAGGGAGTCCAGAGGAAAGGTTTTCAGAGACACTCCAGCTCACGATGTTCCAGGGTATTACTCATGGTGGCTCTGAGTCATTCCCAACCTTTTGGAATTGTCGATAGCAAACATTTTGGAGAGGACTGAGATGAAGGGAATGTGCTCCCAGGTAATAACTATGAAGCACTAAGTCATTTCAGCAGCCAGACACAAATTATGCTCTGCACTTGAAAAATAGTTATTGATCAAGCCCTTCCTTCTCATGCCCTCCAACACCCCAGATCAGCACTTCCCCTTACTCCCTCCTCCACAAGGTCCCTCACTTATCTGGTTAGATGCTTCTCAGACCAGGAAACATAGCCCTAGAGGTTCCTCTCCCTTATAGAATTTGCCTTCATAAAACACGCCAAGGAAGAGCCAACCCGGAAGTTTCTCTGCACGTCTGTCTCCTGTGAACTTCCCCGTGTCTTTTCTCTATTCATTACAGACACTAAGGCAACAAATCAAGTGATCTATCATTTCCTGTGCAGGAAGATAAGAAACTAAGAGAGCATGAAAAGAACAGGATGTAGAATTAGCTTTGAAAGATTAACTTCTATTTCAGGGACAGGTCAAACAGTAATGTTCAGCATCTTTCACTAGCAACTTGAGTCTCAAGCAGAAAGAGGAATTCCCTAATCTTTCAAACATCTCCCTTGACTTGTTAATCTTTTTTTTTAAAGATAAGCAACAGAGATCCAGTAGAGACCTATACCAGTGCTGTTTATCTGCCCCTGTCCACACCCACACCTTTGGCCATGCAATTTTGCAACTTCTCCCAAGCAATGGGATGGTTGGTTCTAAGCCTCACTCCTTGAATATTTGTTACTTCATGGCTTGCAATTCATTGCATTAGAATACAGCGATCTAGGCTCAGTGGTCTTGCCTGTTCTCTATTCTTTCTTCTACTTTCACCAAGAGAACAAGCCTGAGCTCAACTGAGCTCACCTGACTGTCTGACCGGGTAATTATCTCAGACACGAAACAATGGGCCCAGGTGAGATCTGTTGAGCCTGACTGAGATTCTCACATTCATGAGAACAAACAAATGGTGGTTACTTTAAGCCACCCAGTTTTTTGTTTTTGTTTTTGTTTTTGTTTTTTTTTTTTTTAGTGCTTTGTGATGTGGCTTTATTTAGAGGAAAAATAAAAGCTGGCATAGCTTTCTTGGAAAAGCCACAATAAAAAAGATCAAGTACATACACAATTCCAACAGGACACTGGCTCTCCTCTGGCAAAATTATTAATGAACACAAATATTGTAATAGTATAAGTACATCATTTATAAAAACTAAAAAGAACACATTAGGGAATTAGATAATAAAAACTCATTTCTATATTAGTTTTCATTTTTCAAATGGTTTAATCTATTAATTAGTAGACTATATTAGCTCATATCATTTTTTAAAACTTGACTAGACTTCAAATTCAAGTGGACCTTCCTTCTTCTATGTCTTCATTTATTGAGGCTTAGGTTAAACAGAATTGTGCATGCTCTAGGGGCTTCCAAAGATAAATAACACTTTGGACTTTACTCTCAAATAACTCCTATCTAGTAGGGTTGACAAATGACATGCCCAAATACTCTTTCAATTCATTACAAAATGGAATATACAGGGAATACCATGCCTATTGTTGCCATCACTACCATTTAGATCTTCCTCGTCTTACCAGCTGCAGATATCAGGGACCTCGGAGTAGCACTAGGGTTTGGTTTTGGTTTTGGTTTTCTTCTCTGGTCATGCATAAACATTGTCAGCTTTAAATGCACAGGTTGAAAGGTCTAGAGCAAGTTGAAAAGACAATCTAGAACATTCGTGAAACTTAATTGTCTAAGAAGCTTAATTTCATATAGATCACATGTATGTTCTCAACTCTGCAGGTAATAATCAATCATAGAGGACTTATGAACATGGGAGTATGTCATCAAAGCTATCGTTTAGGAAAGATTATTGGGATGCCTCAGGCCCTTAATGTGGACTTGGCTAGTCCTGAGGAGAGAGAACTTCAGAAAAGATGAGATTGCAAGTTTTATATATTGAAGATGATGAAAACATCCTTGGGTTAGTAGGTAGCTACTGTGACCCTGCAACGTGAGATTTAACAGAACACATGAGAGAAGGAAAATAAAGTGGGTTGGTTGAAATAATTCTCCACCACAGAAGTTTTCTGGGAAGAAAGCAAGGCATAATTGTTTACAAAGAGAATTTGGGGATGCTCATACAGCATCTGGGCAACAATTAGAATCAGCCCTCCTGACCAGGCAGTGATGGCACATGCCTTCAATCTCAGGAGGCAGAGGCAGACAGATCTCCGTGAGTTCGAGGTCAGTCTGATCTACAGAGTGAGTTCCAGGAAAGCCAAAGCTACACAGAAAATCAAACAACAACAACAACAACAAAGAAAAATATCAGCCCTTCTGTAATGCATTGCTCTGGTTGTTCTAAAGTCCCTGAGAAGCTTTTTTGTTTTCTTGGGGATTGATGCTAGAGAAAAAAGGGACTGGGATCTGAAAGAGCATAGGGTGGACAGACTGCAGCCTTCTTTCCTTCAGCAATAAGCTGAACCTTGTTTCCTTCCCTTGTGCACAGAAGTTATCTGCTAGATTTCACTTAGAAGAAGGAGGAAGAGGGGAAGGAACGGAGAGAAGAAGAAGAAGAAGAAGAAGAAGAAGAAGGAGAAGGAGAAGGAGAAG
>LOJH01059765.1:0-11219 GCA_001685095.1 Ellobius talpinus
AAGAGAGACATACATGGATCTAATCTACATGGGAAGTAGAAAAAGACAAGCTCTTCTGAGTAAATTGGTAGCATGGGGACCATGGGAGAGGGTTGAAGGGTAGGGGAGAGGAAGGGAGGGGAGCTGAGAAAAATGTAGAGCTCAAAAAATCAATAAAAAAAAAGGTCAGAGGGGGTGAGAAGTTAAAATCGAGCTCTCTGTAAGACCCACTGTAAGAAGGTTGGAAAGAAGCATTTGTGGGGCCTCTGTAGCCAATGGAAATCCAGTCTCCATTGTTCCTCCACTCTAGATGGAGCTGGGAAGAGAGTCTGAACAGCTCTCATCTTCACCAGGGGCCTGCCAGGCTCCATCCTACCAAGGTGTCCATTAGAACCAAGTCATACATAGAAACAATATAGACTCTATAGGCCCAAGAACTTGGTTCTTGGGGAAGGCTGAACCCATACACTGTACTCCTCTGAATGAAATGAGTACATGACAGCTCCTATGTATGGTTGAGGAGAGGGTTTTATTGCAGATACAAAGGAGAGAACAGTCAGAGACATCTGAAAGAGCCCAGATTGAGCATGGCCAGGAGAATAGACTGAGTCCAGGTGGGCGGACCAAGAGGATCAAGTGAGCACATGTGAACCAAGAGACCCCAAAATGACTGGATTATATAGGAAAGAGAGCTGGGGGGAGGAAAGTGAATCCCAGGTCCTAGGAGGGAGAGGTTTAGGGCAGGAGGAGGTGGAGAGAGACATACTGGAAGGAGCCACAGGTACTGGGTGGGACTTGTCCTATGTTTCTTTGGGACCTGACACCCTCCAGGTGTCACACTTGCTTCCAAGCACGAGAGTAAGGAGCATGGCCTCACACTTAGCCTGTACCTAGGGTGTGTGAGGTCACTAAGCCCTGGCTATGTGGCCCCATTTTACAGATGGCAATACTGAAGCTGTCCAGAGAAAGGAGGGGACAACTGCCAAGGGCAGAGCCCAGTTCTTGCTAAGCCAGGGCTCTCTCTCCTGGATAGCTCTACTCTGGATGGTTAGAGCAAGAGGCTCTACTCATAAGTCCTTCATAGGCTGTGTCACCCTCAGGAGCACCCAGTGTAAATGTCAGCTCTTTTCTGGTTTCTGGGGAGTGGAGGTAGGGCAGCCCACAGCTTTCACTGGGCTCCAGTACAGCTGATGTTTCATCCTGAAAAGTATCTAAGAACCTACCCACTGAGGTGTTGTCACCTGTCACGTTCTGTCTTCCTCACCTATGTGGAGCCAGAAGGGCTCCCTCCCCAGATTCTGGCTTAGCAGTGGCTGAACCTGAGAAGGGGCAGTGAGCTGTGGGTCCTTGGCCTGAGTACTAAATCATGCTTGATCACGTCTCCTTCAAGTTCAGACTGCCCTTGACCACCAAAGTCGTCCTAGAGCCTGAGAATCTGTGGTGGGATAACAGGGGTGGGAGGAAAACTAAAATACCATGACTGTCCCTCTGTAGCCTTGACACAAACCAATTCTAAAGGTGGGCTGTGATCAAGCCAATATCCGGTGTTGTAGAACAGTGAAGTTGAATGTGTTGAGGAAGGAGCCTATCCGGTGTGGGGGCTGCAGGGCTGAGTGCCTCTCCTGGGAGGCAGACCCCCACCAGCAGCCCCACTGACTGCCCATCTAACTGGTACATGCCGAACCATATGCAGGTGGCTTCCTACCCTTGCTCTCCATACAGAACCACAAAAAAAGCCACTCATTCACTCAAATGCTTATTAACTCAACCAGTTTCTATTAAGCTGTTGTAATAAGTTGCATGCTGGTGGCTGGTTAAATACAATGACCCAGGCGGGCTCCGAGGTGATAAGACTCATGTTTTTACAGTAACAGCAGCCAGCCTGAGCTCCCTGTGCAGGAGAACTGTGTGTGGGTGCAATAGCAGCCTCAGCGACTTGGGGGATATATGGCAGAACCTGCTAGGAATGCCCTGTTTCATGTCCTTACTCAGTTATTCGTGAACCACTTTAGCCAAGGTGCCTCCCCGCCCTCCTTTGGATTCAATATGCATCCTGTCTTACAGAGGATACTGTGAATGCAAATGAAATCCCAGATGGAACAGGCCAGAAACCGGATTGCTATGCCATAATGTGACTGTCTCGGAACAAGTGCAAGGCATGATGGGAATTCAGAAGAGTCTGCTCCCTACTCCCACTGAACACCTTGGAGGACTTCTCAGAAGGTGACGCAGAGTTCCTTCTATCCAACTGAGTGCTTGGATTCTCTAAACTGTTGCAGAGGCCAAAACAGACTTTCAGATCCCCCTCTCACTGCCTTTCAAATATCTCTGGTCCTCTCTGATCTGGTCAGATGGCCTCAGGCCCCCTGGTCCTTTCTTGCTAAGTCCAGATGTTGGCACTGCTCCGAATCTAAAATGAAGAGTTCCAGGCTCAGCCTACCACATGCCTTTTGTTCTGTGGCGATAAGACCCTAGAGTTGAGGGAACCATCTACCTGCCCTTGGATGCCAGGCACAGGAAACTCTATAGAGCCCATCCTGCCCCTCTCAGGCTGTTCTTATCTTGCAGAACAATTTTTAGCTGACTTTGAGGAGGGAAAACTAACTTCAGGGTGAAATCCAAGGTTGATGCTGAGCTGCTAAATAGTAGTGTTTTCCCTGCATCCCTCCCTGTGGTATCTTGTTGTAGTGCAATTTGGAAGTAACATCAGCTGAACCCGTTTATCAAATGGAAGTCAGGCATAGAATAGCTTTACTGATAAAAGCAATATGATTGTTGTAACAAAGTATTTGACTCTATTAAGTAAAATTTTATCATTCCAAACCAAATATCAATAAATATACCGACAAGGACTGATTTTCTGTTCATCATCCTCCGTGTTGTTTAAACGGATCAGTGGAAGTGAAGCTGCATGGGTTATATGCTTATAAACAGTTGTCTCCTTGTCGAAGTACGGGTTCAGGGTAAATTTGCTGTGTGACTCGGAACACAACCCTACCTCTCGAGGTCAGTCTGCTCTATAAAGCAGGGCTAGCATCACTACAACGATGGGGTAAGGTAAACGAAACGCGAAAAGCGGAGGCGGGTTTTCCTTGGTATCTTTGATCTCCCCCATCAGCCTGTTTTAATTTGCAGCCCCTTCGGAAGCACTCAGCATTAGAAGCCCTGATAAAAGTAGAACGCCGTGCTGAGATTGAGGGGTCACTCCCTGCCACCTTGAGCTCACAGGGACACCCAGTTCCAAAGATAAATGGTCTCTCCTACAGAGGGCCTGAAGAGAGCTAAGGAAGTTTCTATACTTCAGTAGCAAGCTTTCTCCACCTCCTACATCCAAGGCCTGTACAAGTTTTGAAGGGCCCAGAGTTTCTTCCTTGGTTGGGGATGAAAGGAACAATAAGGAGGTTTACCTTCAAAAGCCCACCCTGGCTCCTGTGGCCGCCTCCCTCTGCTGCGGAGCTCCTGTGAATTATGCATGAGGTTCTGGTGGGAGCTGTGAGCAGCCTTTTCAAATATTTCTCTAATTGATGAGTGGGGCTTTGATGAATGTCTCTAGAACCCAGAGCATCTGATCAGAGGAATCCTGTCTTGTTCCTCCTTGACAGATGTTTATTTGACTTGAAGGGGGTGTAAGGTCCAAGGAGCTGCCTTTCTTTATTGTAAACAGAAATCCTACGGTTTTGTTCTTACATCCTAACAAGGCCCATTCTATGAGGCATGAGGTCTGATAGCTGCCATTAGTCAGATGAACGGGCCTGGGGCAGAAAGCTCAAGTGCGCAGCTTTCACCTAAGGCTGAGTCCTCAATTTATCCAGAGTGTTCTTCTGCCTGTTGAATACTTCCTGGATTTCATCTGTGAAGAGAGACAGAACCCTCTAGAATCAGGATGTACAGGCATCAGAATGAACACTAAGAGCAGGGCCTGAAGGGCGGTGCTTCTCTCTCTACTGGGCTGACTGTGATGGGGCCCCACGTGCCCAACGGATACACTAGGATGCTGGGATGAGTAAAGAGATGGGCACTGCCTCTGAGGCCTTGAATAACCCTGATCCTCAGTATGATGCTTGAATAATTCCCTAGTTCCTCCACCTTAATAAGAACAAAGCTCCACATCCCAGCCCAATAGTGGAAGCCTACTTCCTCTCAATCCAACTCATCTCTCCTCTCCAGCCTCTCCCCTCCATTCAGGACCCCAGCATTCCAGACCCCTCAGCGCCTGACTTGTTACTTTGACAAGGGATGATCTTTCCACGAATCCTTTTTGGTACTCCACATTGCGACATGGCCTTGTCATAATTGCCTGATCTATTGTTTAATCTGTTATATTGGACTCATCTGAGTCTAATGTAAGAAATTGATTAGTCTCTTGTTCCCAGCTGTCACTTCAGGAAACAAGACCAGCACACACACACACACACACACACACACACACACACACACACATACACAAATTACAAACTATTTATTACATTTCTATATTTCATGTGCTTTTACCAAAAATTGTTTCTGGAAGGGAATCTCCATTCTCCTGCTTCCTGCTTCTCAGGTGAGGCTCCTCTGCCCGTATATTGTACCTGTGTTGTCTGTACCCTACATGTCTATTGGATGTGGGAACAGGGAAAGAGATGTGCAAGGACTTCACACTTGCATTGTTTAATATTTATTGTGCACTAGTCACAAATCTAGAGTCACCTAGAATTGTCTAGATCAGACTGGCCTGTGGGCATGTTTTTGATTTATAATTTATACAGAAGGGCCCAGCCCACTGTGGGCAGTATCATCCTTAGGAGGTGGGTCTGTGATATATAAGAAAGCTAGCTGAGCCAGGCAGTGGTAGCACACACCTTTAATCCTAGCACTTGGGAGGCAGAGGCAGGTGGATCTCTGTGAATTTGAGGGTCTACAGAGTGAGTTCCAGGACAATCAGGGCTACACACAGAAACCATGTTTCATGTGGGATGATCCAGCCCATAACGAGGTGTGTGGAATATGGGCCTTATCCCTTCTCTCTGTTTCCTGTCTACCGTGCCCTCCCACAATGACAGATTGAACCCCCTGGAGCCATTAGCAAAAGAATTATTTACTTGATCGATTGATCGATTAGTTTGTTCTTTGGAGTGGTTTCAGGTATTTTGGTGACAATGACTACAAGTAACCAATAGGGATTCAATGGTTAGGTATACCAGGGGCTTTGAGGAACCTTGCTGTCTAGACTGAAGTTATGTCTTCCAAAATGTCTTTACCAGGGTCCAGTGTTTCCATCTTGTTGTTGTGAGGTAAGCCTACCAGAGAACACTCATGGATACTCTTAAAGCAGAAAAGAAGTTGTTATCACTGGCCAGATGCTCTATGGAGAACTTGCACAAATCATGCAGTCCTGATCCCCACAGTTCTTTGTCTTTTAGGCATAAAAACCACATCCTTGGTGACACACCTCAGCTAGCAAGAATCAGAACTACAGAAGCCAAAAAGCAAGGTTAGTACATTTAGAGACTTTTCCTGGATCCTGGAACTTTGGACCAGGCCTTTGATGGATTAAGTCACGGTTCCCATTTTTGGCATGTGTCAGAACCTATGTGCTAGAGTTTAAGGGTCGGAATGGTGCCTCTGACATGGTGTCAGTTGTGCTAAGGTCTGGGCAGAGGAGGGTGGGAAGAGAAGCCACAGTTAGCAGTCCTCCAGACCCAAAGTTAAGAGCCTGTAGACATTAAAGGACACTAAAGAAGCTCTACAAATGGCTCTGTATAGACACATTTGATAACTTGAATGAAACAGAGCACTTATTTTAAAAATGTATTGAAAACCCTCTCAGGAAAATAATAGACACTCTGAATAGTTCTACATTTATTAAAGAAATATCTTCTGATTTAAAAAGAAAATCTCCCAGAAGAGAAAACTCCAGGTCAAGATGGTCTTATGGACTTATTCTGCCAAATATTTAAGGAAAAAAATAACACAAATCCTGTATAACTGCTTCTAGAGATAGAAGGGTTCCCAGCAAGGCTACTATTACTCTGAAGTTAAAACCATGTAAGGATCACAGAAGAAGAAATGCTAAGCAAATATTCTTCACGAACCCATATAGAACACAAGGAAAGTTACTAAATTGAATAAAAAGAACAATGAATTGCCATGCATACAAAAAAAGGATACAAAGCTGGGGCAGTTGGAACAACTTGGGGATTAATGAATCTGGAGGGCTGGAACTACCTGATTTTAAAGCTTGCACCTGCAGGATCCAAGAGTACAGGGTGTTGAAATGAGCTCCATGGAGAACAGTGGGACACAACAGACTCCCAGATGCAGACAGATGTAGAAAGGTCAGCATGATTTTAGACAAACTCACTGGAAACAGGGTTATCTTTTCACCAAACACCGCTTGAGATGATAGAAGATCTATAACCAAACCCAAACAAGCATGGAAAACAAAAACATCTCATACCTTACACAAAACTAATTGTGTGTAGATCTAGGTGTGAAACGGTGAAACTGTTGGGGTAAACACGAAGAATTCTTCACGAGGCTTTTTGAGGCAAACAGTTCTTAGACATGACACCTGTGGCATGGTTCCCAAAAGGAACAGCTTCTGTAGATTAAACTCTATCAAAATCAAAACTGTTTCCCCATCAGAAACAGTGTCGAAAGAATAAAAAGACAATTTCAGCCTGAAAGAGTTTATTAACCACACACCTAGAAAAGTGTTTGTGTCTGATAGAAGCAAAGTTGTTCGAATTCAATGGGAGAAATACAAAGGACCTGATAAACAAGAGGGCAAGACGTCCTTGAAGATACACAGGCCATAAAGAAGTTCACAAAATCAAACTGGAATAAGGCCACCTTAAGGTACTGTGAGACTGTATTATACTGGCATTTGAGTTTCAGGTCTATGGCGGTGATGAAACACCTGACAAGAGCAACCTAGGGGAGGAAGGATTTATTTCGGCTCACAGGTTACAGTTCATCATAGTGCAGAAGTCAAGGAGCCGGAACTTTGAAGCTCTCCTCACATCACAGCCATGGTCAAGAGCAGAGAGAAAAGAATGAATGCATGCTCACTCTCAGATTGCCTTCTCTTTCATCCAGTGCAGGACCCAAGCCCAGGAAATGGTGCTGCCCATCTGTAGGCTGGACCTTTGCACATCAGTTAACATGTAACCCAGACAATACCTTCCCACACATCCCAACATGCCCTCGGCCAACCTGATCCAGACAGTTCCTCATTGAGACTCCCTCTCTGGGTGATTCTAGGTTGTGTCTAGTTGACAACTAAAATTAACCATTACAGATATCAATCAATAAATAAATATCCCTTAGAATTAAAACACCCAGTGATTCCATGGAGCAGCTGGATCTTCATGTGCTGTAATTATACAGACTAGAAATATGCCACATATTCCTTCAGGAGTGAGTGAGAAATTTCCATGTGGGTCCTGGTGGCAGTAATATGACTGTAGAGGACTTGGTCAGTAATTCTCACCTGCTGTCTTAGTTAGGGCTTCTATTGCTGTGAAGAGACACCATGGCCATGGCAACTCTTATAAAGGAACGCATTTAATTGGGTGGCTTACAGTTCAGAGGTTCAGTCCATTATCATCATGGTGAGACATGGTGGCGTGTAGGCAGCCTTCAGAGAGGTAGACAGTTCTACATCTTATAGGCAATAAGAAGTGGTCTGTCTCACTGGGCATGGCTTGAGCATGTATGAGCCCTCAAAGCCTGCCTCCACAGCGACACACTTTCTCCCACAAGAAGGCCACACCTACTAAGAGTGCCACTCCTTTTGGAGGCCATTTTTTTTCCAAACCACCACACCTGCCAAACAGATCTACACCCAAGACTGTCCTCAGGGGTTGCAGACAGGATTAAGTTAGATAATTAGCCAGTATAAATAACTCCTGTTACGGTTCCAGGGACTGCAGTGCGGGAGGTAAGGCAGCAGGCAAGACCTGGATGAGAAAGAGAGAAGCTTCTCCTTTATCCTGGGTAGCTCCTGCTCCCTCCTCTCTCAAAGTAGGCTGCCATCTTGGCTTGCCCTCCTGAGCATCTGTCTCCATGGCATCATCCCTTAGCCAAGTGGCCACATCCTCTATTTTCATGAATGACGGCTATCTTCCAAATCAGTGTGGGTTTTTCTCCACTTTCCATGCTCATCTGACCAAGGATAAAGTTGTCCAAGCTATGTTAAGACAAAATGCAAGGCAGTCCCTCCATGATTCATACTGTTTGATGATTTTACTGTTCCTATGAGGAAGAATCCATCCCCAACTGTGCCTGTTTCCCCAGTCACCTCTCTAGGTTGCAACACCAAATGTACCATACTTCTGCCTGTCTCACAGCTTTGAACCAAGGGTGTTCTCTGCCGAGGTTTCCTCTCTCCTAGTCAAATCTTTTCTCAGCCTCAGTTTCCATCAATCCCCTTTGTTTCCTATTAGCCGGTATTTTCCTTCCTTGCGTTTGCTTTCTTTGTATCTCCCTGTTCACCAGTGTGCTTGTCTCCCCACTAGTGAGAACCTATGAGCTCTGCTGGCTGCTTACCTCAACCCTAGGTACTACCTGGCAGATGGCAGGAGCTCCTTGAAAGAAACGAGTGAATGTATATCTATCATTGATGACAGCTGCCCCTGTCCTTACCCCTCTCTCCTGGGTGACTATCAAATGCCTTTCATCACCTCCATCTCCAGCAGCTCCTAGGGTATCACACTAACATTTGCAGATGCTCACACACCTTTTGGAATGACCATGTCTCACAATGTTTTCTTTTTTCTTTCTTTTTTTCTTTTCTTTTTCTTCTTCTTCTTTTTTTTTGGAGACAGGACTCCCTCAAGCATCCCAGGAGGATGACTTGAAGTCTCTGCAGTTGAGGAAAATCTTGACCTTGACTTTCTAATCTTCTTGCCTCTATCTCCCTAGTTCTGGGATTATAGGCATCTTGTATGCATGGTACTGGGGGTTGAACCTGGGACCTCATGTATGCTAGACAAGCACTCTACAGAATGAACCACACCCCAACCTGCTTGCTGTGTTGTGGAATGATTTTTTTTCCATGTTCCACCAGATACCCAGAATAGGGCTAGAACAGTTCCTGGAGACAAGGCCACAGCTGTGTGGAGGGCACTTGAAGTTTTAGCCTGGAGTTTGTGGAGTCCTGGATTATGTTCCAAAGGAGAGGAATGTGACACCACAGCCCCAGCGAAGCTACCCTACTGCAGCCACACAGACCTCAAAGATCTGCTGAGCCCTGGCTGCTCTGCTGTGGAGGAGGAAAGGCTCTGGGGCCTGGGCTAGGCTCGCCATGGGAGGCCAGTGTTATTGAAATGGCAGAGCCCAAGCTCCCAGCTTTTGAATCAGATGCCTCTTTCAATTATTGACTCCCCTGGGATGTCTTAAATAGCTTCTCTCTTGATGGAGTTTCAGCAGAGGAGGAAGTGGGAAACAGGCCCTGCCTCAAGGGGAGCCAAGAGAAGAGCGGTCCGGTAGCCACACAGGCAGCTGGAAGACAGGAGTTGTGGGCCAGGTGGAGGTGGAACAGAAAGGCCGGGAAGAGCATTCTGGTTATCTAGGTTCTGTGTCACCTTCCTTCCAGAGCCGTGGAGGGCAATGCACAGACTCTTGACGGCTGCTGTCTTCTGCCGCTGTGTCTTGGAGAGGTCTCAGTTCTGGGCAGGCTCATAGAAACTCTTAGCAAAATCAGTTTGGTCTGTGACAGTGACTGATCCCGCACTTTGCCTCGGCTTCAGTCCCTCAGTCTCCAGAGAGACTCTGCAATGACATCCAATATTTTTTTCCACAGCTGTCTTCCAGGGTTGAAGGAGTGGCTCTTGGGATCCTCCCTGGCTCAGCTAGGGACAGTAGGACAGGAAGGCACATAATTTCTCTTCACTGGTCACCTGAAGATCAAGGAAGTGGTCATGTGCAGTGGTTGTCACAACCCTGAGTTCAAATCCTGCTGGACCCCTTTCAAGTTTTGTGACCTTGCTGGTTGTGCACAGTGTCTCTAAACTACAGTTGAATCTGAGGAAGGCAGACAGTCCTGAGCTGGTGGTCGCTCAGAGTAATGCTCACACACATTCCAAACAACAGAGATACCCTTTCTGGACAAGAGGGTTGGAAGTGGACTCAGGCTAGGAATCATTACCTCTGGCCAACAGAACTCTCTCCAATGATGGAATTTGGAGGAGCAGTCACTGCTCTTGGGTTCTGACAACACTGACTTTATAGTCTAGCTGTGTGGTTCTGAGCAGCAATGTTAAGTTTCTGTTTCCTTGTCAGCAGAGAGCAAAATAGGGTGTTAATACCCACCTGAGATAATTGTCCTGAAACTCAGTGACATCCAGCCCACAACAGTATGCCACCCAATGGCTTGGTTTAGGAGTTGAAAATACCTCACCAGATCGCAGAAACAAAATCCAGGCAGACACACCAATGGATCTCTTTCCTACCTGAGCAGAGCAAGACTAAAGAAGGTCTGACCTTGGCCCTGAAGATGCCTTCCCCCCCTTCTCTGTGGAGGGTCAGAATTTGCCAACATGGCTGCCAGGACCACTCCACAGAGAGTGGAGTAAGGAACTTCAGAGAATGGCTGCTTTGTGAAACCGGAACCCTCCCTGAGCCTCAGGCCAGGCATGACTTAATGAAATCCTGTTTACCCCTGGCCAGAGCAGCAGCTTTCAAGATTTTTTTGAAAACACAACCCAGATGGCCTAGGAACTCACTTCCTGTGCAACAGGAGTGAGGTGCACGTCCCTCCCAGGTGGCTGCCCCGTGCCAGGGACAGTCAGGGCCTCCTGGCTCACAGGAGCTCAGGGTTCTAAGGCTTCCTCCTCATCCTGCTGTTCCCTGTTGGCAATGCTGTCAGCCCTGATTCTGGGGACCAGAGAGAGACCTCACTGTGCAAGCAGCCCTTGGGGATAGGGAGTCTGGTTTGAGCCCTGCATGGCCGAGGCAGATGTGTAAAAGGAGCAGATGCCCAGGCCAGTACCTGCCCTCCAGGCTGCTGCACCAGGAGACAGAGTTTCAGACGCTTAGTCTGGCCCCAGCCATACCTTGGTTTGCACCTTTCTCTCCACCTCTGTGTCCCCGACTCCTTTTATACCCAGACGAGCCAATCTCACTGTCCTAGGACACCGACATGGGAGAACTTCTTGGTGTCGCCCTCCAGTATCACAAGCAGGTAATGTGGGCCACCGAGAAGATGAAGGTGTTGGGCCCACAATGAGAGAGAGATGATGGGAGAGGAAAAGGGG
>LOJH01059768.1:0-11219 GCA_001685095.1 Ellobius talpinus
TAGCAGCATTGTTTGTCATAGCCAGAACCTGGAAACAACCTAAATGGCCCTCAACTAGAGAATGGATAAGGAAAATGTGGTACATTCACACAATGGAGTACTACACAGCAGAAAAAATAACAACATCTTGAAAATTGCAGGCAAATGGATGGATCTAGAAAATACCATATTGAGTGAGGTAACCAAGACCCAGAAAGACAAATATCATATGTACTCACTCATAAGTAGCTTTTAGACATAAATCAAAGAAAACCATGCTGCAATTCACAACCTCAGAGAAACTAGAGAACAGTGAAGACCCTAAGAGAGACATACATGATCTAATCTACATGGGAGGTAGAAAAAGACAAGATCTCCTTAGTAAATTGGGAGCATGGGGACCATGGAAGAGGGCTGATGGGGAGGGGAGAGGAAAGGAGGTCAGCAGAGAAAATTGTATAGCTCAATAAAATCAATTAAAAATGTAAAATAAAAAATAAATGAGAAATTTAGTCAATAGTCTTAGAAAATAGAGAAAAGTGAAAAAGGATGAAAATAGATGATTCCAGAGACAATGATTCTTAAATTTCTGATTTCTTCTCCATAGTTTAACCTTACATATTCTGTAAGTAGAACCATTTTAGTTCCCCAACTTCTCATTTTTTGTGTTTCATATTGCACACATACACAGCTTTCTTCATTTTCTTTCTCAGTACAGAGCTTATCTAATCCTGCAGGGCATCTAGTAGTTTGTTATAAACCCATAGGCTAATGTAAGCGATCCAAACACTTTTAAGTGGGGCCAGGCTCAGCTACGGTATTTAGCTATCAATGAGCTTTCAACTTGAGTTACTTCCAACTGGTGATAAATCTTTTAGAAAATAGTTCACGTCAGTTAAGAAGTATCTTCTTTTATATATGTATAAATACAGACACACCTGCACAGAAAGAGATTGATTGATTGATTGATTGATTGATTGATTGATTGATTGATTGCTATTCTGACTTTTTATTTAACTTGGCAGCATGGATATTTTCCTGAATGCTACATGGCCAGGGCTGTGGCTGTCACCCAGTAATACACAGCCAACATGTAGCACAACACCTGGCCAATAGTCGGTGTTCAACAAGTATTTATGAATCAAATGACCTGTTTGTAAAATGATTGCAAATATAAAAAGTCCTGTTTCACATACTGAGTGAATGAATGAATGGCCCATGAAGGAAATATCCATGCTGCCAAGCTCAATAAAAAGTTGTAATGGGGTTAGAAACATGGAGGAAGTGAAAACCCAGCCCTCTGTCTGTCAGAATATGAAACCCTCCTCATTCCTTCTTTATCCCTGCGACTGCTTTCCAGCGTGCATAAATGCAACCTCACATATTCCACCATTCACTGAGGATGGGCTTCTCATTTCTAGAATTATCTATGCTGAAATCACATGAGTCCTAAAATATCAGCTGCTCTTTCTTATGTACATCTTTAACTCATGCGGTTATTTTGAGTACCTCAGAGTGACCAGTGCTTTCGTGTAGACCTTTTTGTTTAATTAATTGGTTGTGTTCAATTAGTTTGGGCATACTAGTTTATTTATGAAATTATTGATGGACTTGTTTTCCTTTTGAAGATGTTGCAACATTCTTGTGCATGTCATTCATTTTCTCTAGAGTAAATACCTCGAAGTGAAATGGCTGGATCACATGACAGGACATGTATGTTTAACTTTTTAAATAACTACCAGAGTGTTTTCCAAAGTTGCACTCTCAAAGCAGTACATGAATTCCTCCTTCTCCCCGCTTTGTCCCCACCTAGTATGTGGGGTCTTTATATGTATTTCAATAATGTGTTCACTCAAATCTTTTTCCATTTTTAGTTGGGTTATTTTTTTAATTTAGGACTTTGAAATATATTTTGGCTACAAAATCAACAAGATTTAGGAATTGCAAATATGTTCCCCTCATTTATGATTCATCATTTCATCCTATTGCTGATGTCTGAGTGGATGTGTATGCACATACATGTTTGTGTGTGTGCACATGTATGTCATAGGCATGTGTGCAGGTGTGTGCCCATGCGTTGGGGTCTATGACCAAAATGTGTCTCCTTCAATTATTCTTCACTTATTTTCTGAGACAGGGTCTTTCATTGACCCTGGGACTCAGCAATATTCGAGGCTGGTGAGCAAGGAACCCCCAGCCCCTCCTGCCTTAGCCTTCACAGCACTGGTATTATGGCTTGTGCTGCTGCTTTTTTTATGTGGGTTCTGGGGCATTGAACTCAGGTCCTCATGCTTGTGAAACAGGCACTCTACTGATGGAGACCTCTTCTACACCCCTCTTACCATTGCCTTCTGAAGAGGAGTTTTAATTTTTGATTGAGTCCAACTTATTTGTTTGATCTATAATGCCACACTTTAGTGGAGTAGCTAAGTCCTCACAGGTTTCCTCTGAATATTTGCTTCATTTCAACCTCTCCCTCCCACCTCTAACTCCTCATGTGCCTTCCTCCACGTCCTCTCAAGTTCATAACCTCTCCTCCTATAATTATTACTTACACATGTGTGTATATACACTGTATATATGAACTCATTTTGTGTTGCCCCTCTGTACATGTGTTCAGGGCTGACCACTTGGAGCTGGATCTATCAGGGGGCGTTTGTCCCTGGAGAAAACTCTCTCCCCTTCTCTCAGAAGCCATCAGTTGTCTGCAGTTCTTCCTCTAGGGTGGGTGGGGCCTAGTCGGTGTTAGCTTGTTGATGTTGACTGCCTGCTGTTGTCATTATGCAGGTCTTGTTTGGGCAGCCATACAGTTGAAATTTCATGGTTGGAGACTAGTTCTCGTGATGTCTAGAAGACACTACCCCACAGCAAACATCCTCATCCTCTGGCCCTTATGCCTTTCTGCCCCCCCTTCTGTGATGTTTCCTAGGCCTTAGGTGTAGGGCATGTGCTGTAGTTGTGCTGTGTAGACTTGCTACAGTCACTTACTCTCTTCTGTTGACTAGTCATGGGTCTCCGTGATAGCTTGTCAGATAAAAACAAACAAACAAACAAACAAAAAACCCTTCTTTGATGAGGGCTGAGAGCTATACTTATGAAAATCTGTAATTTTAGAGTATACAACTCTTTTTTTTTAGTATGTATCATGCAACAGCCACCTTGGTTTAATTTTAGGATTCTGTCTCTCCCCTCATCAGCAAACTGGTACCGCCTTGAGATCTTTCCCATCTCTTCTCCCCTCAGCCTCTGGCTATCACATTTTCTGTCCTTCTTGTTTTGCCTTTTCAATAATATTACATAAATGAAATCATAGCACATATGAATGGCTTCTTTCATATACTTTTTTGTTTTATTATTATTACTTTGGCATGCTGAGGATCAAATCCAAGGGCTTACACATAATAGCCACAATCTCTACTGCTGAGTTAAATCCTCAATCCCAGCATGTGCCCTTTGGGGTTCATCCATGTTGCATGATAAATAAGTGTTTCAATTCTATCTATGACTGATCAGTAGTCCATACTATGGCTCTATACCACATTTCTTTTATCCAATTATCAGCTGATAGACATTTAGATTGCTGCTGTTGTTATCAATAATGCTACCATGGGCGTGTGTACATACTATGCCATGAATCCATCAATTCTCAACTCTGGTACAATTCAAAAATTATGTTGTGAAAAGGAGAAAATATGGGCCAAGGATAGTGGGACATATAATCTCAGAAATCAGAAAACAGAAGCAGGTGGGTCTTTATGAGTTCAAGGTCAGCCTGGTCTACATAGAGAGTTCCAGGCCAACCAGTGCTGCTTAAGTGAGACCGTGACTCAAAAGGAAAGAAGCAGAGAGAGACAGAGAAAGACAGAGGTGGGAGAGAGGGATTGTGGGAATGGAGAGAGAGGAAAAGAAGAAAAGAAGGTGGGGGTAGTGAAGTTTAGCGGCATAGAGAGGCAGGATGAAGGTACGAATAGGATTCAACAGTGTGCAGAAACAGAGCTGACTACATCTAAAGCCACCATCGTATCAGAAATTGGGAAATGGTGGCGATGTTGATCTGTGTGCTCTCATGCCACAGTTATGCATCAAGTGAGTTCAAGTGGAAGGTCTCAGTAGACAGCTAGGATGTGGATGGAAGATTAGCTCTGAAAATACTCACTTAGCAGTCAGAACCTTGGCCCTGTTGAAGCCGAGGGAACTCCTTGGTGTTTTCCCAGGCACAGGGTGCCCTTTGCTTTGCCTTCCACTCTGATTCGTGGAGCAGAGTGCTGTTGCCTTCCAGGGCAGGATTTCAGTAAGTCATTAGTATTCATGTGTTATGATATGATGGACTACAGGCCGACCCTGTTTTTATAAAGATAAAAATAGATTGTCCTACAAGAGATAAAGTGGGGGGAGGGGAACTATAAGAGCACCTGTTCCCGCATATCTGACCAAGTGTCTTAAAGCAATAAATTGAGGGACATTTATCAAGTCAGGGCTTTCATCAGAAAAAGATAAGGCATTTAAGCTGGAGATGCCTGAGTTTGCATAGGCCACTTAAGGATTCGGTTTAGAAATTGTGAAATACTGTAGAGCTTTGAAATTTTCATTTTGCGAGATGTCTGTGGAAAGATTACTGCCAGGGTTACCCATTTCCTAGGAGGAACAAGAGCCAAGAGTGGAATTAGCATACTCTACGATGTTACTGGCTCCTTAAGTTCCAGCTCACATCTCCATCAGTAGGGCTGGATGAATTGCGAAATGGAATTGCTCCCTCTGAAGGAGAAGCATCAGACAAATCACCTCTCTAGATCACACAAGTATAACATCTCCTTAGAGACGGACAGCAAAGTGCTAATGGGGGGTCACATGTCCTGTGCGCAGATTCCAGCCATACCCACAAAGGCTGGTTGTTGGCAAGACAGCCAACTTCTAAAGCCAGGATCTACGCGACTGCAAAGGAAAAAAGCAAAAAACAAACAACAAACAACAATAGATTTAACCAGGCAAAATTTAAAATTTTGGGGCTACAAACTGTGGCACAAGAAAAGCTAGAAGGTAAACAGAAAAGGAACTGACATTAAATGACACAATGTGGTGTGGTGTTGGTGGGGATTTGGGGACATCACAGAGTTTGGAATATGAATTGCTGTGACCCCTTTTGGAAGGGTTGGGGAGGAAAGAAGCTTGTCCTAGGGTAACCAGGAAGCAGAGAGACAGGAAGTCCCCAGGACATTCTGATAGCATGCTCCCAGTGATCTCTCTCTCTCTCTCTCTCTCACTAGGCCCCACCTCCGAATGGCCCATTTAGTATGAATTCATTACTGGAATAATCTATTGAAGTCAGTGCCCTCATGGCTCCGCCACTTCTCAACAGCGCCACCAGCTGGGGACCAAGCCTTACACATGAGTCTTCTCTTGGGAGTTTGGGAGGGGCCCTACACAAACCACAGCGGTGGTACCTACTATGATTCCTCCCTTACAGAGCGTTTCTTTTGCTAATAGAGGTGGATATTAAACAGAGTTGCTGAAATAAATATAGTAGTGGGATCATGAAAGCGAAGTTCGGGATAAAAGAAAGTACTAACTGTATAGCAACTGTGTAAACGTCACAGCGGAAGCGTGTTCACCGGACACTTGAGTGGAAGGTGTCCAGGCAGGAGTCAGGGGAAAGAGTGGCAATAAAGGAGGCAAAGGCCCAAGGAAAGGCATGTCTGAAAAATTGAAGGGAAATCACTGTGGCTCACTGCCAGATGAGGCTACAAGGCTGCCAAGGGCAGGGCCGCTGAGCCAATCATCAAGGTTATGGGCCTTATCTGACACCCTTGGTGAAGTCCTCTGGGGATTTAGGGGGAGAACTGGGGAGAGAAAGGGAGGTGAGAAGTCCTTAGGTGGATTCCAAATTGGAAGATGAGACGAGGCTGCTGATATGGACAGAGATAATTAAAAATATATTTGGAGGTAGGTGTCTGGGCCTAGGTTTCACCCAGCAGTACTGTCTTTGCTTCGTTTTGTGCTGTTTTGTACTACAAGATGAGAGAGGAGTGAGCCTTTCCTGTTAGAGTTGTAGGGGAAGACGGGTAGGTGTCTTTTCTTAACCTTTTCTCAGTTCAGAGCTGAGGTACCTAGAACAACAAATAGATTCACATACCAATCCAACATAAGGTTTATGTGGGATGAAAGCCTTCAAAAGGAAGTGAAGACCCACCCAAAGGCACAGGAAGTGTGTTTCTGTGTAAGTTGCAGAGGAGGAGAAGAGGTGTGATGTACATGAAAGGGGAGAGGGTGATCTCTTGATGGTACCCAGGAGGAACTGGATGCTTCTCTCTGTCCCTATCCTCAGTGCTAAGGATGTTCATCTCCTCCGACCAAAGGAGAGTCTTCCTTCAGGGGACAAGGGCAAGGAGCAAGAGAGCAGGACTGTCCATCTTTTGCTGTTTTATCTCATCCTAAGATGCCATGTTCTGGGGTTGCACATCCCGAATCCTGCAGTATCCTAAGTTGATTCCTCCTTGGTAAGGCAACTGCGCTGTGGGTGTCTAGGCAGGGTCCTCTGTTTCTAACCTGGTACTCTAGCCTAGTGGTTCTCAACTTTCCTAAAGCTGCGATCCATTAATACAGTGAGTTCCTCATGTTGTGGTGACCCCCCAACCATAAAATTGTTTTAGTTGCTACTTCAGAACTTTAATTTTGCTACTGTTATGAATTGCAGTATTAATATCTGATATGCAACCCCTGTGAAAGGGCCGTTGAACAACCCCAAAGCGGTCGTGGCCCGGAAGTTGAGAACCGCTGAAGTCTACCAGGTAAAGGAGGAGTTACCTTTGGACTTCCAGCCCAGTTTATTTCAGCTTCTTATCCTTTCCGGAGGCAGAGGAGGGATGGCATAGTGGACAGGCGCCTTTCCAACAGAGTTGAGTGAGGCTGGAGCAGGGTAGAGAGAAACCAGAAAGACAGATTGCCTACTGATTTTTAAAACTTTATATTTTCTATGCTGTGATCTCTTGAGAAATTCTTTATAAGAAAAGTTGCCTTGTATGAACTTTAAAAAAAAGACAGAAACATCTTCAGCCTATATCCATATTTTGTTAAATAAATGCAAGTTCTGCGAGGGTGTTCCCAAACCCATGGTGTCGAGGCAAGGTGGTGACCAGGCATCATCCCACATGTCCTGGTGATATGGATATTATCACGCTCGGCTTTCGGATGTGCATAGGGACCTCTATTGTAAGATGCTACCACCTGCTCCATTTTCATCCAAGAATGATAAAGAAGAGAAATCCAAACCTCCCATTTTCTCAAGTTTAACAGAAATGAGTGATGACTTAATGTTTTCTAAATGCATCTAAGCAGCACTAGACCTGAAGGAAATTGGGGTCACCTTTGCACCTAAAAAAAAGTATCTAAATGTAGAAATAAGTGGAATGCCGTTAGGCAGAAACCAACTTTTGTAAAGCCCAAGTCAACCACCATGACAGTCAATTAGCACTCAGCTTCGAGACCGACCCTACTGACCACAGTTGACTGTGTGTTAAGAACACCATCCCAAAGTTAAAAGTTTTACCTTACAAATACCTCAAAACTTCAAGTCTTGAAATATAACTCTAAAAATGTATATATGGAGCCAGTGTGGCACCTTTAATCCCACCAAGCAGGAAACAGAGGCAGGCAGATCATTGTGAGTTCGAGGCCAGCCTGGTCTACATAGTGAGTTCCAGGCCAGCCAAGACTACATACATAGTTAGACCCTGTCCCACAACAAAACTAAAAACTTTACACATAGATGATGTGTTTTGCCTACATGTTCATGTGTGAAGAAAATCAGAAGTCAAGAATTACTTATGAACTTACTACAGGCCTTCTGAAAAGCAATTAGATTTCTGAACATTTCATTTCATTATTTTTATAAATATTCATCTGTTATGATCCAGACATGCATTAGGCCATGAGAACACAGAGTTATGAGGTAATATATTCCTGTATCAAATATGCAGATGCTTCCTTATCCCAAAAGGTGCAGGACATGGCCTGCATAGTGAAAATGACTTGCAAATGAAATCTGGTCAGGCCACAGAAAGTACTCTGAATGAGACATGCCACAGAGCTACTGTAGCATGTGTTGGCTGACAGAGGCAGGGTGGCATCTGACCCAGATTGAGGCTGAGAGAGGCAGGTAACCCAAGAGAGATCACTTAAAGGAATCAACTCCTCAGCACCTCCATATAAGTGTGTGTGTCACCCCTCTTTGTCCTAAGAGACAATCAGAGTTTCAAGCAAGTGTTCTTCTCCTTATGCAACTCCATGTCTAGTCTTTAAAGTTCCAGGTAACAGAAAGTTCTTGGGTGTGTCTTCTGCTACTCCAAGCTGTTTCTCTATGTCTCTGACATTTCTTCCTGAGTCCAGGTACTTCCTCAGGGCAGCTATGGTTCAGTCCATTTGCATGGTCACTGTGGTCTACTCTCTTGTAGGCAAGGATGTCTCACATTCTAGCAGGTGGCCAGCATCCTGGCAGCTGCTGTGAAGCCATCTTCCGTATAGGCAGCAATCCAGGAGCCCATTCTCAGTCAGTGGTTTAGTCTAAGTCAAAGCCATCATCATTCCAGTGATGGCTGTGTCCCCCCCATATGTCCAGTTGACTTGTTCAGAGGACAGCAGACTATAATCCACCATGCTCATAGACTCCTCCTTAGCCCTTCTCTCCAGAATGGCTGCTGGTGATAGGGTTGTTGTGCTTTGTGACTCGTCATGTTGGGAATGTCAAGATCAACATAACTTGGCTCTTGCCCTATAGGACCACATGCTACGGTGATGGAGGTTGACAAACAGCCAATGATTACATACGGAGAATGCTGTTAGGGTAGATTTGTGGATTATGGAATCCACACGGGTGCAGCAGCAGATGAGCCTTTTTGGAAGTGTGAGGCAATAGCTGGGATGGTTTATAGACAGGTGAGTAGAAGCTGGATTCAGAAGAACCTAAAGAGTGTTCTGTGCATGAATTAATGGAGTTTCTGTTGCTGTAGACATACCTGAGATAACTGACTTTAAAAGAACAAAGGTATGTTTTGGGTCACAGTTTTAGAGTGCTCTGTCCACTGTCAGCCTTGTTGCTTTGAGCCTGCAGAGTGGCATTGTGGCTAAAGTGTTACAGAGCAAAACTCTTTGTATCATAGCCAGGAAGTGATAGAGACAAAGGAATACTGGGTCCCTAAGTGCCCATCAAGGGCATGTCTCTGGCAGCCTGAAGACTTCCCACAAGGCATAGCTACCAGCAGCGCCCGGTTGTGGGGGTCCAGCTATTAACACATGGGAAACATTTCAGATCCAAACAACAATAGTACGCATGACCTAACATGAGCAGAAGTAGGAAGTGGGAAGGACCCCAGCTTTTCCCTGTCTTATATAAGGCACGCTTTGTTCCTAAACTGTCTTTTTGGAATAAAGAGGTACTTTATATTAAGTTATTTAACATTTTTTAGGTAAGAAGTCTCTCCCTAAATGACTTTATTTTGACCTACAGATAAAGATACAATACCCTGGAACTATCCATGTCACAGTTAGAATACTTGTGAAGGTCATCTGAACAAAAATGGAGAAATTCAATACACATTTCGTAAGTGATTGTAGGGGGTGTTGGCTTCACAACTGTGGACTTGGATATCATTGCCAATAAGATTTTCAAGGATCACTTCAGATGAAATACAATTAGTGGTTACTTTGTGGAGCTCATGGGTACACACCCACAGGATGAATTGGAAATAAAACCGTCCTTATTTTAAGCAAATGGATATTTGTGGCTTGAGATAAAATTTCCCATGAGAGCATCGCATGCAGATTTTAGACTTCCAGTTCTGGAGGTAATGGAACAAAGAAGATTTCACTTCCTCCTCTTCTCCAGGCTCTCCTAAATAATGAAGAGAGCAAAGAACAAATGTACAAGCTCTGTCTTTAAAGGGGCCAGGAGACACGCGTAGCCCAGAACGAGCATCAGTGGACTAAAAAGTGGCCCCCACACAGGAGAGTGGGGGCCAAGTTTCAAATCACCCCAAGAACTTCAAAAGGCCCAGGAATGAGAGTTCAAGAAACACAAGAGCTCAGGATGGGTGAGGGGCTGCAAATGGGGAGACTCGGAATGGGAGGTCGAGGATAAGAAGACCTAGTAAGGATGGGGATAGGTGAAACTGTGTACACCACGCAGTGGCTACCAACATCCAGCCACATGGGGTGAGATGCTGGGAGACCCACATCCAACCCCTGAGAAACCTGAGCATGGGGACATTTGGAAGTACCAAATTTACAGAGACACAGCTTGCTACAATACATAGAGAACCAAGAGGTGAGTGATCAGCCACCCCTGGTGGGACACCCCACTATCTAGGACCCTCATA
The DNA here is from genome assembly GCA_001685095.1 of Ellobius talpinus. Taxonomy (NCBI): domain Eukaryota; kingdom Metazoa; phylum Chordata; class Mammalia; order Rodentia; family Cricetidae; genus Ellobius; species Ellobius talpinus. The sequence continues at coordinate 10,347 of LOJH01059768.1, forward strand.
GTGGGGCCCCGGACCCCTCCACCATCTGCCTCGACTTCTCTAGCCAGCCAGCGGGAGATTTTCCTGCAGGTAGGCTGCCCTAATACTCACCCGCACCCACCAGACCCCGCAAGCTATTAGCCCCATCCTGCCCCCAAATTTAGAGAAGACCCCAATGCTCCCCAATGTCTAGTCTCCCTTTTTTATTTTTATTTTTTGACTACTAGAATCCTCTCACATTTTGGCCAAGAGCACAGTTGCCTGCATAAAGACTCTTTCCAGGCATCTACCCCGTCCCCAGAGGCTGAGTCCGGACCCTGCTACACTATTAGAAGCATGTTGTCCTTGTGTTTTCATGCTCTTCCATGGTTGGATGTGTTGGTGCTGAAGAGGCAGCCTCAGCCCCAGCGACAAGGACAGCACTGTAACATCCTAGACAGCAAAGTGGAAGGAGAAGTAACAGGGGACATAGCTTGGCTCTGGGTTCCATCCTCTTTTAGGATTTCCATTGCTGAGACAAAACACCATGACCAAAAACTACTTGGGGTGTTTTAGCTTACATGTCCTCCTCACAGTCCATTATGAAGGGAAGTCAAGGCAGGAACTCGAGGTAGGAATCTTGAACCAGGAATGGAAGCAGGGGCAATGGAGGAGAGCTGCTTACTGGCTTGTTCCCCATGGCTTGCTCAGCTCTCTTCCTTATACAACGCAGGACCATGAGCCTAGGGAATGGCACTGCCCACAGTGAGCTGGGTCTTCTTGCATCGACCATTAATCATGACAGTACCCTACAGACTTGCCTACAGGATGATCTTATAGAAGCACTTTCTCAATTAAGCATTTCCTCCTCCCAGATCTGTAACATGAGGGCCAGCTGTGGGGATTTTCGTCCCG
>LOJH01059769.1:0-11219 GCA_001685095.1 Ellobius talpinus
AGCTCTCCCCATCCTCCCTTTCCCACTTCTCTCTCCCCTTCTCCCTTTACCCCTGTCCCACCACCACCCCCAAGCTCCTGATTTTTGCCTGGCAATCTTGTCTATACCTTAATCTGTGTTCTATTACTGTGAAGAAACACTTTGGCTACATTAACACTTAGATATGAAAACATTTAACTGAGGCTTGCTTACTATGTCAGAGATTTATTCCCTGGAGGCAGAGGCTGCTTGTTTGTTCCTGGCCGTCCAGACCTGAAATAATTACATGGAAACTATATTAATTATAACACTTTTTGGCCAATAGCTTATGCATATTTCTAGCTAACTCTTACATCTTATATTAACTCATTTCTATTATTTTATATTTTGCCATGAGGCTTGTGGTTAACCGCCAAGGTTCAGACTGGCTTCTGTCTCCCTCAGTGGCTACATGGCATCTTCCCAACTTTGTTTTTTTCCTCCTCTATCTGCTTGGAATCTCTGCCTTACTCTATTCTTCCCTCTCGTAGGTCGAAGCAACTTTATTCATTAACAAATAAAAGCAACACATATACAGAAGAACTTCCCTCACCAATTCCTCACACAGTATGACGGGAAGCATGGCAGCATGCAGGCAGGCATAGTATTGGAGAACGAGCTGAGAGCCCTGCATCTGCAGGCAGCAGGTATAGAGAAAGCCACTGTGACTGCCTTGGGCTTTTAAACCCTCAATGTCTACGCCTAGTAACATGGTTACTTCAACAAAGCAATGCCTACTATAAGTCCACAGATCCCAAGAGTGCTACTTTCTGGAGATCAAGCATTTAAATCTATTAAACCTAGACGGGTCATTCTTATTTAAAAAAAAAAACACCCCACACTCTGAATCAACTAAGCATTGCTCATATGACAAACTGAGACATGAAGCAGCAAGCACAGGACCAACAGAGATCTGCACCATGTCCTCTGCATAAACACTGCAGCTTTCAGTTAGAATATTTATGGTACTCCTGAGTGCGGGAATAATTTTGTCTCTGATTCTTATTCCTTCTTTTTGGGGCTTTTTTCTTTCTGTCTGTTTTCCTTACCCATCCTTAATGTGATTTTTTTCTCACTATATTTTAATTTGCTATATTTGGTTGTTATCTCTTAGAAGCTTGTTCTTTTCTAATGAGAGACAAAAAGGATGTGGATCTACATGGTAAGGTAGTTGGGGAAGAACTGGGACTAGCAGAAAGTGCAGAAACTGTAATTTCTATTTATTGTATTAGAAAATAGTATATTTTTAATAAAAGGAGAAAACCTTTAAAACAATCAATGAAGATAAAATTCAGCTAAATGGAAACCAATAATAAAGGAATCAAATTGCATGCTTTTAAATTAATAAGAGCAAATACTTTTTAAAACCCTGTTATTTTTCTGAATAAGTACAGGCACTCAGAATGCAAAAGAGAATATCAATTTATTTAGGTACATCAATCAACCTTTTTTTGAATTGAAATAAAACACAAAATAAAAGGGATGGTATCTGTTAATGAATAATCGAAAAATGAGTTTCAATGATTAGCAAACCTCTTCTCATGGACATGTACAGAAATCAATAGAACATAACACAGAACCATAAGATAAGCAATTACATGGTTGATATTTTCCTTGAAAGATAACAATGCACTGTGAACAGATAATATTATCAATAAATGGAGCCTGAACATGTGGAAAGCATAGGTGAAATTTTCATTAACCTGAGTTATACATATCTTAGCTAGAGTATCATTCACATGAGTCAAAAGAGAAAACAAGCTGAGGATAGATGTCATCAAAATAAATAACTTTTCAATGCAATATTTTATTATTTGAGAATTTTTATGTGCAGGCAATACATTTTAATCTTATTTACCTTCTCATCCCACATTCTAACTTTTAACTCAATCTGTGCCTCCCATATACTCATGGGCATAGAATCAGGCATTGGAGTGTTTTATTGAAGTAGATACTTAACACACTCTTGCAGTAGTGGCACTCAGTAGTCTGAAGCTGGAGGATCTCCAGCTGGAGGCCACTGGATTACACAGTAAATCAATGAGAGGACAGTTTGTGCTACATATTGAGACCCTATTTATACATACGTAACTACACACACATGTTAAATTTAAATAAAGGAAATAAATTACTTTGCAAATAACATATTTTATTTAAAATATGTAAAGACCAATTACTAATAAATAATAATGCAAGTTTTAAAGTAGACATACAATTTTAGAAGGAATAAATAACAAGGAGAGAGGAGGAGAAAGTATAGAAGGTATGGATCTTGGTAGAAGGGAATGGGAGGAGGAGTTGTGGGTGGAAACCATGACCAAAATATATTGTATTAAAAAATCTGTTTTCAAAAAGAAAAAGAAAAAAACAGAAGCAAATCAGATGTTTTGATTTTAAAAAGGGGCAAAAACATTTTAAATTATTCATGCTTGAGATTAATATACATATCAATTCGAATAATAAACTTCTCTAGCTAGTTAACACTGTTAAGAGTCATGATCAAATAAAAAGGACAAGGAAAATTCATTATCCTCAATGCAATTATTTCTTTGTATGTTAACTCATTTATTTTGCTATTAGTTCATTTGTGTGTTCATTATCTTGTTAATATTGCCTTTATTTACCTTATGACTCCATCTGATGTTTTGTACTAATCTTTTCACAATGCAGCACAATCTTTTTCTATTTTCCATGTAAGAAATATTTTAAAAAAAATAGATCAAGTTCCTCTAGAGCAATAAATTTCGCAATGTGATAAAATTAATTCTGTGGCAGATAAAAAGACAGAGGCACTCAACATTCTATTTGTAACAAACAAAAGTAAAAACACAATGAGATTTCATTATAATTTCATAAATTTGTTAAAACTACAAAAAAAGAGAAAATCTTAAAACAATTGGTAAGGACAAGGGAAGCACAGTCACAACTTCCACTGCCACCTTGAAAACCAGCTCTTGTTGTACATATGCCACATAGAATCATAGTCTCATGTGTTGAAAGAAGAGATGGAAAGTAGTATTCACTCAGACATCTATGCAGTATTGATTTTAGTACTTTCATTAGTTATGGTCCTAAAACTGGGAAGAATTTGCAATGTTAAGACGACAGATACAAGAAAAGAGGAAATTCATGTACAGCATGAACCACACAACAAGTGTTTGATTTTAAAAAAGTTAAAAAGCTGTAGGTGTAGACATATTCATTAGTTGGTGAATAGGCAAACTATGCCATCATTTTTTTATTTATTTGAGTTTCTCTAGCATTACATCTTCTCATGTAAGTGTATGTGTGTGTATGTGTGTGTGTTTGTGTGTAATTGCTTTCATATGTCTAGCCTTAAATAAAAATGTCTATTCATTGCTATCCTTTCTAGGTAAAACAGTGTAGTGAGTAATAGAAGAGTAAGCTTTTATAACAGACATGAAGAAAGAAAGACAATGTCTCACCCATCAAATGACTTTAAAAATATCCAGTAAGTAAATCTCAATCTACCCAAATAAGACTGACATAATATAAAAACATTATGATAGGAGTGACAACCCAGTGCGAAGTTTGCTCTAAATGCAGAGATTGAATATCAGAGATTTGCAGCATCTTCTTTGGTAACACTATTTTTCCTGGTGTAGAATTTATCACTCCATTGTTATCTACTGTAAGATGCACATAGAGGAGTTCTCCCTACTCTTAAAGGATTTCTTGAGACAAAACACAGTGAGAGTTCACAGACAGGTATACCCTGTCTCCCTATTCACTGAAGAACAGCACTATTAAATACATTGTTGATTTGCATAAATTCAGTGTTTCCATATTCCAGACTATCTTTAAAAATATATTTAATAATACCATCCCAATTACCATTCTGGATGTGTCTAAGCTAAAGGTTGAAAATCACTACTCTCAGTTAAGCTAGCAGTAGTGTGTCCAGATGCCTAGAATTTTCCTTTAATTAATGTTCCCTCTGGCCATAAACACTGCCTGAAACTAGCAGAGTGTTAGAGTTAGCACCAGAGTGCACAGCTGACTGTAGGTTTCTCCCATTCCATACCCAGTGATGTCAAGCTGATTGCAAGTGTACAGGGAAGAATTTAGAAAGATGCAGATTGAATGATCATTAAGGATACCCTGACTTTTTTTTAATGTGTATTAATGCAAACATTTCATGAAATGCAGCAGGAATGGATGTAAAGACATTAACATAGCTCTCCCAAATTATAAAGTTTTCATGGACAACCATCAAATACCACTTATAGAAGCCATGTGTGAGGCAGATTATCCCATGGTATATAAAACACATTAAACTCTGAAATAAGAGGAGCTATCTGTGAATGAAAATAAAATTTGCAAGTGAAAACATTATGTAAATCTTTATAGATATGATCTGTTTATTCTCATTGAATTTAATATATGCAGGTATCAATATATTAAAACATAATGTAGTCAATTATTATGGTAAATATTCTTGCATTCTTCCATAAGACAAATTCACACATGCAATCTTTTAGGGGAAGGAGACACCATCTATAGTAGCTTCAGTAAAAACTGACTATGACTTATTTATAGGAAGCCTAAGAATATTTGTTATAGTCTTAAAGGAGCCCAAAGAAATGAAAGGGACACAAGAAGGAATATGTGAGAGTCCATAGGATCTGTAAAGTCTAAAAGGATTTTCTCTGGCACTTTGTAGAGAATATGCCATTCCCGATTCTAGAGCAATCAAAGGATATCAGCTAAAGTGTAACTAGAGAGGACCAGGTTTGTGAGTAGTCTAGAAAGAAGCTACCAAAGTGCACGAGAAGTTGTTTCTTGGGGGAGGAAATTAACTTACTCAAAACTAGACATTTTCTGAGAGATGATGCCATAGCTCTACTGAGGCAAACAGCCCTAGGTAAGTTGCCAGGTGTCTGCCGACACAGTGTTACAAGGTGAGCAATTTGCTTTATAACAATCATTTTAAAGAAAATGCGTCCATTTACCTAAAAAGAACATATTTGTATTATGTTCCATTTACAGATTCATAAAATATTAATTCTTTAAAGCACTGTATAAGATCTATAAATTAGGAAACAAGTTTGTTACATAGAGCAGCTAAGATGTGAGCTGCATTTCTTAGGTTGAAAAAACCTGAACAATGAAGAAAGAGTCTCTGTCCTTCAGGCTCATCTCTAGAGAGTAGAATCAGATAAAAGCTATGTATAGCATAGGGCTCTAGTCCGGACTAAATGGAATTCTGACAAGGAAGAGACTTCTCAGAGACTGAGTTGGGTGAGTGGTAACTGTCCTGATACTGATAGAAATGTCTCAACCAGGCTATTTGTAGATATTATGTGTTGGTATCAAGGTTGTCAACTTGCTCCACCTAGTATGATCCATATATTCCTGACAGGAGAATCCTTCTGTTTATCTACCTGCAATTTGCTTAATTTTAATTAAACATGCTAATGCTTCCATGTTTAGTAACATAATATACATAACTTTTAAAATTGCTTCTTAAGTTTGATGAGAGGTTCTATATTTGTGGAATGAATTGTTACAATATGTTTGCTTCTAAAGCATCAAGAGTTGCCTGATATTATTCGTGATGTCAGAAGTCATTTGGGTTTCTGTGTGATACAAGTTAAAAGCTTAAATTGTATGATTTAAACTGTTTTAGCACTTCTGACAACACATGAAAACCAGAGAGAGAGACTGTTGCTAGGACTTCAGAACTTTCTAAATAACTTAAATTTTAAGAGAATTAAATTGGAAATATAAATGTGTCTCAGAAAATCTGCTTATCTTAGACATGGTACCTTACTATGACTTATTCAGAAGACCCTAATAAGTCTCCAGTGCCAAGGACAATGTCACCTCTTAAAACACGATTGTAATTGAAGCTTATGGAAGCTTTCTCAAAAGTAGGGTGCCCATTTTTGGTCTCATTCTACAACTAAAGGGAATGAAAATATAAGGCCCTTTGTGTTTCCAAGAGGAGTGAAAATCATTGCGCCATCATAAGTGGGTGACAGATTTCCACTTTTCTGTGGAGTTTCAGAAACCTCTAAGGTGATGTTGAATATTCTGAGTTTGAAAATCTATTAGATTTCCAGGGGCCTACAGTAATAGTAGTTTTAAGTTCAGCTGTATAGGACAGAGACACATGTCTCAGATTCTGTAAACATGGGAGCGATCTGGTTAGATGGAATGCTCCCTAGGATGAAACTTTAGTTTTCCCTTTTGGAGTTGAAAAAAATAACTCCATTTTCCTTCTCACTGAGGTGCTCTTTTGTAGATTTTTTTTCTGTTGAAGTTACAATAGGACCCATATGGATGAAATAAACAAATTTTCCATTCAGATCCCTGGTGTATAATCTACAACAACCTAATGTTTCCAATTGACTCAAAATAAAATTCAGATGCTTGAAATCTATAACCACATGAAGAGAGGAAATGGGAAAAGCTTACAGAATGCAAAGGAGGCACAAGAAAGCACATAAAATGGCAGTCAGCATTTTCGCACATTACAATAACTTGTGGTCAATTAATATCTTAATTCCATGTGTTGAAATCTGGTGGTTAAAACAAAATGATTCGAGCAGCAAATATTCCTTCCAGGAAATAAACAAAATGATTAAATATCTACCCCCTTTTGTCCCTGAAAGTATAGAGATAGGAAGGCTGTCTTATAAAAAAGACACACACAAACACACAATCTGAGTACAAAGGAAAGCGAGCGAGGGCCTCCCCCAGCTCTGGCATACACAAGAAAGTTGGGACAATGCAGCTGTGGCTGTGGTCTGCACAGGTTCTTCTTAAAGGTGATTGTTTGTAGTAGGGCAAGGAAAGATGATTTTTTTACATCCGTTTAAAATTTGTTGCTGAGTCTGAAATGAAATGGAAACAAAGTAAAAGGAGAAATTTTATAAGTTTGTGGTGGCATGAAGATCTTTATAAGGAGATAAAAGCTGGCAGCAACAGACAACTGTGTCCATTAGGGACAAAGTTTGATGAAAAGGCAGATAGTTGTAGAAGTGTGGTTGATCTATGTTGTGAGTTATTGGTGACAAACTTTATATATTATCTCTGATGCTTACAAAAGGTTCTCTCTGAGTGAAAGATGTTCATTCTATATACAAGTGGTTTTCTACCAATGCATCCTAGGGTTTGTAATCTGCTGCATGGCAGAAGGTCCTAGGTAAGCAGAAGAGATATTCTTCAGTTTTGTGCAACTCTTTTAAGGTAGTGAACCTCATAACTTTCAAACATATATGCATTATTAAATCTTACCTGCAAAGTATTACTATTTTATTTCAAAATGTTTATATTTTGGGCTTAACTGTAATGTGTAAATGGTCTCCGTGTCATGTTTCAGTATGTCGATGAACACATCTTTACCTACTTGCATAAAGCTAACAGATAATAATGACCTATTAGTTTTCCCTCAGTTACAGTACTAAAAGCAACTGGAACATGTTTTTATTTGGATTGTGATAATTCAACTTCTAGAAATATTTAAATTATTATCAAATAAAGTAAATGTTCAGCTCCATTTTGGGGGCTGTAGTTAGTCTATTGAAACTTAAATTTAAAATCAATTTATTCATCAGTCTTAGTAACACATACCTGCAAGACTAGCACTCAGGAGACCGACAAGCAGGGAGTTCCTGGATTCAATGCTAGAATAGGCTAGGCTGAATAACAAAAACCTATCTCAAAACAGAAAAAATAATATCTAATATTCTTATGGAAAAAACAGTCTCCTCTCTAATTCAAATAAGCTCATTGAAGAACAGCAGTTTAGACATGGTTATTTTATGAAACCAGTAATTAGAGGTTTCATAGCTGTAGGTAAGGAGACATTCTTATGTAAATTTTCTAGAACTAATGTATTTTCTAGAAAAAGAATAAATTCTCTTCACCATGGACAATCTATAACTCATTTGCATTGTTGACTATTGGGAGTACAATGGGAATGATTTCCCATTTAAACTCTCATTTATAAGTGATTCCACAAAGAAATGAGGTCTGTACCTGAGATATTGCCAGGAACAATATGCTCTATTATTTTGGTCCCTATGTTTCAGACAAACATATAAAGTAAATCAATTAATATTGGTGATCAGGAGTACAGACCTTGTAGATCATAGTTTTAAGCACTTTTGGGTCTCCCATAGCTGTGTTACAGGTGTTATGTAAATAAACAACTTTCTGATGATATTTAAGGCTCAATCTAAGATATATATTTCATACCTGAAATACCTTTGGGTCCAAAACTCTTCAATTAGATAGAATGACGTGGATGTCCTTCTGTATACGTGTTGCTTTTATTGGTTGATGAATAAAGCTGTATTGGTCTATGGCTTAGCAGTGTAAAGCCAGGCAGGAAATTGAGCAGGGATAAAGAGAAAGACGCGGGAAAGTCAAAGAGATGCCATGTAGCTACTGAAGGAGAAAGATTCCTAAACCTTACCAATAAGCTACAGCCTCATGGCAGTATATAGATTTTAAAAAATGGGTTAATTTACAATCTAAGGGTTAGCTAGGAATATGTCTGAGCTGCTGGTCAAACAGTTTTATAATTAATATAGATTTTATGTGATTATTTGGGTCTGGTTGGCTGCGAAATGAAAGCGCAGTCTCAGTTTATCATAGGTCCTAGGCACTAGGGTAGAACTTATTACTGCTAAATGGACTTCTGTAAACAACTTCAAATTGCTTATTAATGTATACATGGAGAAGTGGACCTGTCTCTTCGAAGAAGCATTTTCTTGTGATAGGTGGCAGTTAATACAAAACACACAACTGAACAAGGTGCTGAGAATATGAAACTGGGGCATCCCAAACCCTAAATTCAGCTTCTGTATCACACCCCTACCTCATATCACACAGGAGTTTTGAAGAGGAGTAGGCAGGAAGAGTGTAAGTACCAGTGATGCTGGATGAATACAAGAAAACAATGTTTCTGGGCACAACATAACAGTTGTACACATAAACTCATAACAGTTGTGATTTTATGAACAAGACCTACGCCAGAAAAAAAAGTGCCAACATGGAGGAGTAAGGAAGAGAAAAGTTAGCAAAGGTTTCATCACTAGTCAAGGAGCCATTGTCATTTGCCAGATGCTGGAAGAAGAAGAGATGCATTCTCTTTTAATATGACCACCCTGGTAGAGTGACCAAACTCTAGGGCAGGCCATTTGGCTTAATGGGTTTAAAAAATGAGAGAGAAAACACAGGAAATTTTGTGGCCAGGGGTTGAAACAGTGCTCTGTGAGTTTGTAGCAGTGGCACGTCATGTAACTTTGTAAATAAAGCAGATATCATCCTCGTACTTTGTGGCATTTAACCTCGTAGGTTGTAAGGCTTTTTCAAGCTGAAGGTGGGAGAATTGAGCAAGTCTAGTAATGAACGCACTGAATGACTCTAGTACTATTGTAACCAACATGTGCTTACTTTATGTCTCCTTTGTACCTTGGTAATTCTCCACATATATCAGAAGTCTTCATTATTGCATTATTATTATTGCATATGTTATGATCATCTGTGATCAGGGATCTTTGATGTTACTATTGTAATTGTTTTGTGGTGACACAAAATGCATCCATATGACACAGTGTACTTAAAAAATGTGTGTGTTCTTACTATTCCCCTGCCCTTCTCTTCCTCTCCCCGCTTTCCTTGATCCCTTAGAATGTAACTGCATTCGATTTATGGTATTAAAATTCTGCAATAACACATAAGGTTTCAAATAAAAGGAAGAATTACATGTCTCTTATGTTAAATCAAAAGTCATAGATGATTATGCTCAGCAAGGGGACATCTCAAAAGCTGAGGTAGTTCACAATTAGGCTTTGTCTTGCTCCCAAGAGTGAACTTGAGAACGCAAAGGGAGGTTTCTTCTTAAGAAAACTAAGAGCTATCCAGAAAGCATGTGGGTATTTTGAAAGTGGTATAGCCCTATTGCTGATATGAAGAGGGTGTCTGTGGTCTGTATGAAAGAACAAATTATCTACATCATCCTTTAAAACCCAAACCTAATACAGAACAGTCTCCTATTCTCCTCAACTCTATGACACAAAGTGAGGTTAGGAAGCTACATAATGTAAGTTTGAAGGAAGAAGTTATTTAATTTTTGGTAAGAGTTAAGGACAGCATCATCTCTACAACATAAAAGTACAAGCTGGAAAGTAGTGCTGACATGGATGCTGCACCGCATCACCTAGAACTGGATAAAACTGTTGATGAACAGCAAATTTTCACTGTAAAAGAAGTCGTCTTAAATCAGAAGAACATGATGTTTAGGACTGTTATCACTGGAGAGGAAAAGCTATTGCTCTGCTATGAACTTTCCATTCTCTATTGACCTGGTTGAAGCCTAGTGCAACCAGTGGATTGAGGATGAAATTGGTGATCATATACAATTTTGAAAAACCCCAGGGTGCTTCTCAGCTGCATTAGTTTTCTCAGTCTGTGCTGTAAGAATACGCCAGTGTGGCCTCTACAATAAGGCATCTGTTTACAAATGGATTAAGCAGAACACCTTATTTATTTTTATACTTCAAACATAAGCTTTAGTCAAAATACTAACCATAACATGGCAAGCCACCAATGAGATTAATAGTCATTTATTCTAAGGCTATAGTTGGTGTCAGCTCTTCTGTAACAATTTTGATCATTAAGACACTTAGATGTAAATCTGTTCATTATAACTTAAAATGGGGATAAACAAATGGCTCACAGATTAAGATCAGTATTGCTCTTCCACAGGATGTATGCTTGGCTTCTATAACCTGTTTTCAGCAACATAGAATCCCCTGTAATTCCAGGTTCAGGGGATCCAGTATCATCTTTTGGCCTCTGCTGGAACCTGTACAGCCACTCTACCTCAAAACACACAAACATGCATAGACATAAATCAAAACAAAATGAATTGGTGAAAAACAAGTTAAAACACTTGTTTTTTGTAAGTTCTATCGATCAAAACTAGGACCTCAAAAATGTCAATCACTTCACTACTGAGTTATATCTCCAGCCCTCCTGTTGCATTTTTATTTTTAAATTAAAACACAGTTGCATCATTTCCCCCTTTGTATTCCTCCCTTAAGTACCTCCAGTTGTTTCCTCTCAAATCCATGGTCTATTTGTTTCAATCATTGATACTGATTTTCAATAGTTGATATATATATATATATATATATATATATATATATATATATATATATATA
>LOJH01059770.1:382-11219 GCA_001685095.1 Ellobius talpinus
GTATTGAGATTTTCTCTTGATGGATTTTTCCTGTGACTAATATGAAATGTCCTTTGTTTCTTTTGATTGATTTTAGTTTGAAATCTATTTTGTTTGATATTAGGATATCTACAGCAGCTTTATCTTAAGTCCATTTAATTGGAATTTTTTTCTCAAACTGTTACTCTGAGGTGATGTCTGTCTTTGAGGTTGAGGTGTGTTTCTTGTGTGCAGCAGAAGAATGGATTCTGTTTCTTTTTTTCGTTCTTTCTTAATAAAAGAATGCACCAAACACATTCACATTTATTTTCCCTTTTTAACCAAATGACAAAGACTCAAGTTACCAGCTTTTTTTTAAAAAAAGCTAAGCTTAACATTACATATTTAAACAATTTTCAGAACTAACGAATTTGCAAACATCCATGCACAACTAGAAAACATCCTTAGTTTGCACTAAACCAGAAATGTATTACCATTAATGCAATAATAGCCCTCATTCCTAAATACTGAAAATAAAATTGAAATATTTCTGTAGAAGGTTCATCTGGCAATGCTTACTTCACAGTAGGCTGCCACTACTCACCCACAGTTCAACACAATAGGAAGCAGAGCCATGCTGGTGTCCAAGAACAATCTTGTCCTAGCACTACTCATGAGTCACCGGGCTCACCTCGGATTACAGTTTGTTTTGTTTTGTTTAAAGCAAAGTGCATACAGAGATTACAACAATTTTAAAGACAAAAAAAGTCCTATTTTGTGGTCCCAGCAACAAACTCAAGTCTATGACAATTAGGGGCTCCGATGAGCTGTTTTATAAATACTTTAGGTTAGGTGCAGTTATATAGAAAGTCAAGTTCGTTTGAAATCTTCAAAAGAAAAGAAAGTTTCTGTTATTCCTCAAATGGTGCTTGTTATGGTTTAACATTTCTGTTAAATGCCTGCATTGAATTATTATCTAAGTGTAGCAGGTGCTCCTTACCATTTATCGCCAAGGACTTTAACTGTCTGTCTTCTTCAACTTCTACTCTTTCTTGACCCATTCTCCACAATTCTCTTTGTAGTGATTTTTTTTTGCCATTACTCTATCCTAGTAGAAGTTGATACTGATTTGAAGTTGCCCATTCCCCTGCCACCAAATGGTGCTGAAGAGAATGACATGAGACCACCATGTCCTAGTGTCCCGAACTAACTGAATCCTGTATCGAAAGCAGGAAATCCACCTCTAAAAGAAAGAAATTCACTGAAGGCAGAGAAAAACGAGCATGCACCTCGGCTTCTATTTCCTCGGGAGGCTCTTCGGCTTTCCAAAAAGTCTTCAAAGAAGTCAAATGAAAATGGGTCCCTTCCACCAAAAAATTCCCTCAAGACATTATCTGGATTCTGGAATGTGAAGCCAAACTCAAACAGACTGTCGAAATGACTTCCACCTCCTCCTCCATTTAATCCTTTGCCGTATTTGTCACAGATGTCCCTCTTTTTTGCATCCAATAACACTTTATATGCCTCAGCTACTTGCTTGAATTTCTGTTCTGCTGCTTCTTTATTTTCAAAATTTTTGTTTGGATGCCATTTAAGTGCCTGTTTCTGATATGCCTTTTTAATGTCCTCAGGTGAGCATGTCTCTGCACGCCCAGAGCTTCATAATCCACCATGTTTTAACAGATTGTTGTAACAAATCCGAGGACGTGACAGCCCAGCCAAGGTGAGGGAGGGGGGGAGTTGGTAGGCCGGTCTCCTTACAGCTCTGGCACAGCTGCGGTGGCCGGATTCTGTTTTCATATCCAATCTGTTAGTCTGTATCTTTTTATAGGTGAGTTGAATCCATTTATATTAAAGGATATTAATGACCAGTGATTGCTAGTACCTGTTATTTTAGGTTTTGTTTTTGGTGATGTTACTATATGTGTTTTTCCCTTCTTTGGGATTTGCTGCTGTGAGATCAGCTTTAACTGACTCTCCCCTGCTGCTTAACCTTGACACCACTATAATCCTTTTTCTCATTCCTCCATTTTCTTTTCTTCTAATTAATTGAGCAGTTCACACCCTTTAGTTTCTCTTTCTCTTTCCCTCTCTTCTTTATGATTTCCTTTCTTGTCTTAACTAGAGAGCTTGTATTTAAACCTTGGAGCTGTAGTTGTAAGTGCAGGGACAGGAGGGGGCTTATAGTGACTCTGAAGTTAGTCCATCTCCCCTCTGCACTGACTTGACAGAGAATTTTGGCTGTTTCCTTTGAGCATAGTGGGCTGCAGATGGGATCTGGGCCTGCATCAAGACCGACTTCATAGAAGCATTGGGGGCATTTGTGAATATATGTGTCCCAGAAATTCCTGTGCTTTTGACCCTATTTTCTTAAACCTTGTTGACCATATGCAAAGAAAAGCATAGAAGAATATTCAGTATATTCTTCAAGGTTGTTGGCCATATCTGTTAGATATTTCTGGCAAGGTGGTAGAGCTATGGAGTAGAATTGAAAAATTAGTGAATGGTTTCACCTGTAATATTTTATGTTTGATGATTGAACATTGTTGTAAACAATTTATAACATGAGTGATACACATTTAGGAGATCTCCCTGCAGTATAACATACAACACATTATTCTTTACAAAATATATTTATTAATCATCATCTGTTTACTTAAACAATAGTTTTCTATGCAAATATTCCCTTTAGTCTTAGAAGTGTACATGAAAACAATTTCCTAATTGTTCTGTTCTGCTGTGAACATTAACCATTATTAGGAATTTTAGCACTAATGTGAGCATTTCCATTTTGAAGTTCATTCAAAATATGATACCTCTAGGAACTCAACAACCCTTTACTTTTCAAATCTATCTGGTGTACCTCTAGGGAAATATCTTAGGTTGTCTTTCAATTAGTTGAGTTCAGTTCTCAGAAAGCCTTTTAGCAACACTTCAGTGATCTCAAGAATCTACTTTTATAAGTCCCACTTAAGCTGGTGAAAAAAGTCCCTCTCCTATCTTGCATTCAACTTTCAGTACAACTATTGAGGACGATAGGAATTGTAGGACATCTAGTCCCACTTTTGATATTTCAAACATGAGTATGTAGGTCATATATGAGTGAAACAAGGAAGCCCCTACCAATTTTTTCTCTTCCCCTCATTGTTTAGTTCAGATGTTCATCTTGCCCATAGCATGTTAGTTGCTTTATTCAATGCTTGAAGCTGACCTGGCAGAAATGAAGATATTTTAGAGACACTGTTCACATTCCATCAGACTATTGAAACAGTGGGCTGCAGAGAAATGGAATTTTCCACAGGAATCACATGTTAAGAGGAGGAAAAGGCCCTGGCTGGAGAGAGAACTTGTCTCCTGGAAAGAGAATTCTCATAGTTCTGACCACTTAACAGATCACTTTACAAGATGAAGTTAAACTTAGGGTGATGGATCAGTGGTAGGCAATACAACACCTTGATCTCAACTACTTAGGTCTACATTTCCTTGACTCTCTATTTAAGCTTTAGATTTATTAATCTTTCTTTATATGCATGAAAGTTTTGCCTGCATGTATGTATGTGCATCATGTGCATTCCTGGTGGCTGCAGAGTTGATAAAAGGACATCGGATCCCCTGGAACTGGAGTTAGGGATGGTTATAAGACACCAAGTGGATACTGAATACTGGACCAAGATTCTCTGAAAGAGCATTAAGTCCTCTTAATGACTGAGCCATCACTCAGTCCCCTTTATTTAAACTTTAAACTCGCTTTCAAACCTCCACTAAAGATGGATGTGGTGGAGTTCCAGGTCTCTTTTCCATCTTCTTGATGTGATCTCATTGAATAACTCTTCTTATGTTTTTCCCTATTAATTTGGCCACACTTCTTCAGTAAGTGAATTATAAGAGCCAAATTAGTAGGTGAAAACACAAGAAAGGTAGCCAAACTTGACTTGGGGCATAGGATATGATTCCTGAGTTTAATAACGCCTTGACCAGGCAACTTCAGGAAAGAAGAGTTTATTTTGGCTTACAGTTTGAAAGTGTAGTCAATCACTTTCATGGTAGGGAAGCCACAGTAGTAGGGTATGAGGCAACTGATTATACATGTTCACAGTTAGGAAGCAGAGAGATCTGAATGCTGGTGTTCAGCTCGCTTTGTCCTTCGTATTTAGGCCATTATCCAAGCCCATGGAATGGTGTCGCCCACATTCACAAAGATTCTTTCTTCCTTGCAACCTCATAAATATACCTGGAAATTTTTTTCCATGGCGATTTTAATCCCATCAGGGTGACAATCAAGGCTAACTAACCATTAAAGACAGCACTTATAAACTATGAAAACTGAAGATTATTTAAGTCTACCTCTGATGACCTTAGGAAGTGAAG
The DNA here is from genome assembly GCA_001685095.1 of Ellobius talpinus. Classification (NCBI taxonomy): domain Eukaryota; kingdom Metazoa; phylum Chordata; class Mammalia; order Rodentia; family Cricetidae; genus Ellobius; species Ellobius talpinus. Next base: position 4,709 of record LOJH01059770.1, read on the forward strand.
GAATCACCCAGCCGGTAGTCTAGTCTGACACAATGCACATGTCTCCAACACATTTCAAGGCTTCTCTCTGAGTCTTTCTTGTTCATTGTTTTTATTTGTTCCTTTTCAAAGTAGCACCACTGCTGTTGCTAAGATCATCAATGTAATTAAACCTACTCCTTAAAAAAACTTTGTTTTTTTATTATTTGATAATTTTGTACATGTATATGGCATGTTTGGGGCAAGTCCACTCCCCACGTCTTTTTCTTCATGTCTCCTTTATCCTCCCCACCACTTCCCAATTTCATATTTGTTTGTTTGAGCAATCATTAATCGCTAATAGTTCTTCAACTACAGGAAGGGCTTTGCAGCCACCTTATTCTTCTATGCTGGAATTTTGTTACAACTTGGTCTTGTGAAGATCTTATATGTGCTATGACAAGTATGTAGGCTCATATGCACAACTCCTCTGCTGTGCCTGGAAAAGACTGTGTCGCTGTAGTCAACCACTGCCTTTGGCTCTTACACTGTTTACATCCCTATTCTGTGATGATCCCTGAACCTTAGGAAGGCAGGTGTTGCATAGATGTCCCTTTAGTATTCAGATTTCTCTGTCTCTTTTCTTCTGCTCATAGACTAGTTATGGGTCTCTGTGTTAATTGCCACCTACTGGTAAAAGAAACTTCTCAATGAGGGCTGGGAGATGCACTAATCAATGGGTATAACAAGAAAACTACATTTAAAAAAGCTTAATACTATGCCCACTTAGCAGGGTAGATTCTTCCCTAGGACCTATGACCTCTCTACCAACAAGTTCTTACTTAGCCCCAATAATGGCACCAGGCAGAGGCTTCCCTTGTGGAATTAAAACTGTTAAAAATGAGAGAAAAGGAAATGGATGCTAGAAATGAAAGTTGTTTTGTTGAAGTGAGGAAGGAATGTTAAAAGAGGTTGTTGGGATTTGATTCCTGATAGGTAGAGTTGCATTGTTTTTCCCCTATAGTATCTGATTTAATGGTTCTTTAGAGCCCTTATGTTGTATAAGACAAGACTTACTTGTCTCCTTAAAAACATTTTTTCTACTAATTAATAGTATTAACTGAAGCAGAGAACTTGTGTACCATGTCCCCTGCTGAATTTTAAACGCTTAAAACAGAGTATGGCACCAAGGAGACACTCAACTATTTTTAAAGCAAATCAGTATCCCCTCATTGCAGAGAACCACACATCACAGGAAATCAGTTTGCTTATGTTTATAGCTTGCCTGTTTGCATGGACATACTTGAACTGGTGAATAAGAACATATTTTAATAATATATAATTACAAAAGGAAAAGACTTAAATTCTTTGTCTAGAGAGAGATGTTTTGTTACTGAAAAGTACAAGATTACAGAGGGACACAAATTATCAAAGCATAATCATATGGCAGGCAGCACATGCTTTTCTTTAGATCATTAAATATTCCCTTTATGAAATTAATACCATATTTTCTTGCTACATTCTTTAAAAAGCAGATTTTTGTATTTATATTGAAAACCATTTCTGGCCATCTGACTAATATAAAACAGTGTTGAATGGAATCTTATAATCTATCACAAAATCTTATGTTTAATTAGTATATATAAATATTATTTCATGCTTATTCAAGCATTCACTGAAGTGGTTGGCATATTTTTGGCAGTTCTGGTCAAATTACTTCCTCCTTTGGGAAATGTTCAGGCCAAACTAACAATTTGACTTGTCTGACAGCCTTCATCAATGGTTGTCTGATTTTTTTTATAGTGTAAACCAGATGATTTTCTAACATATGAGCTTAGCAATAAGAGCTATTCCCCGTGATTGTTGTTTTGTAATGAGTTCAAAGACATGTATTATTAACCTGAAATACTCCTTCAAGGATTATGTTAAGGACTTTAAGGAATTATTTTTGTATTTTATTTTGTTTCATAGAAGTAGTAGAAATTCCATTCTGAATGTGAAAATTTTATTTGCTTATTTATTTTGTTTAAGTAATGTGAATGCTCAGTGATTTCCAGTTTTTTCAGTTTCTGTTTAAATATCATGAAACATAAAAAAAATTCTCTCAGGGCTGGAGAGATGTTCCACCGGTGAAGAGAAATGGCTGTTCTTCAAGAGGACCCAGGTTCAATTCCCTGAACCCACATGGCAGCTCATAACTGTAACTCAGTCCCAGGGTACCTGACACCCTCATATAGGAAAAAACCAATGTACATAAATTAATAAAGCATTCTCTCACATATACATTTTAAGGTAATATTTTAAGCTTTAGAAGCCAGTTGATTGGTCAATTGACATTTTACCTATTTTGAAACTTTCATCATTCCAGTTTTTGCTTGTTTGCTTGCTTTTCCAAGGAAAATTTTAACAGAAACTATTCTATCTTTACTAATATTCCCTTATATTAACAGTATTCAAGGTTTTAACTCTTGAAATAAAGTTTTATATTATTCCCCACATTGTGATCCTTATTTAAAGCTCAAAATAATTTCTATCAGTGTTTGTATAGAAAGGGGAAATAATAAAATAAAATCCATGAGGCTATTTATTTATTTATTGTCCTGAGACAAGGGCTGAAGTCCTGGTTGTTCTGGAACTCATTATGTAGATCAGACTGACCTTGAATTCAGAGGTCTGCCTGCCCTTGCCTTTTGAGTGCCGTGATTATGTTGGGATTAAAACTATGCACTACCATAACCAGCCTCCTCCTAGCCCCCCATTTTAGGAAGTATTAATTTAGCATACAATGTTAGAACCTATAGTGCAGTTCACTTGATAAAGAGATAGTAAGGATATAGTGCCATCATATTAATTAAGACTGTTAATTGTACATAACAGGAAATGACCTCAAAGAGTATAGTGAAAAGGGGTAAATGATAGATGTTGAGTTATCCAATGGTGCTACAGGTCAGGGGGGTTGCTCTTCAATATAGTCAAGGTTAAGAAATTCAGACTCCTGGTACAATTGGTCCCTTTCTCTGCCTCACGCCCTAATGTCTACTTCACTTCTTTGCTGAAAGTTCAGTCACTTCTGTTTTTTTTCTTAACCCTGTTGATTTGCAGATACTGAGCTTGCACTAGCACTGCTCAGACTATATCCCAACGGGTCGTTTTTGACTTTTAATTCCAAGCTTTTAATTAAAAAAACAAAGAAAACCCCCCAAAACCCAAAAACATTTTTACTAATTTAAGTTGGATGCTTTTGTAATCATAAGTAGTGTCACCCCTCACCCCAACATTTCCTCTGCTGTCATGATCAGCGATGTTACAGCTAATAGCTGCTTCATTAGCTCTGGTTCTGGAGTAACAAGAAGGCAAATGGAGGCACACATCCATCTCTCAAAGGAGCAAGAAATCAGGCATTATTGTTTAAGTCATGGGTATTCTGGTACTGTTTATCTTTGATTTCTTTCCCACCTTATATGCATATCATAGACCAGTACTTCTAAACCTCATTATGGCTCTGTGAGACCACGTGACTTATCCAGGTCAATGAGGTATGAACAGTAGTGATGTGTATCACTTACAGAGCAGTAAGAGACTCTCCAGAGTGTGATTTTCCTCTGCTGTCATGATCAGTGATGTTACAGTTAATAGCTGCTTCATTAGCTCTGGTTCTGGAGTGAAGATAAGGCAAATGGAGGCGCACATCCATCTCTCAAAGGAGCAAGAAATCAGGCATTATTGTTTAAGTCATTGGTGTTCTGGCACTGTTTATCTTAGTGTAGTCAAGCCTGCTCCCACTAACTTATCCATGGAACTGCGTTAGACTCACAGAATCTTCAGTTGACTGTGACGGTTATTTAAAACCTCACTCTTGGCCATGGCTTGTCCCTGTTTGCCATGCATTCACATTACTCTCCCGTCTCCAGTGTGGAATCATTTTGTTCAATCATGCTGGGTTGCTGTTAGTATCCTCAGAAGACATATATAAGGGGAATTACAGTGTATTGGAATAAGCATTGACCCAGGAGTTAGAAGATGCAAACTCTTTGACTCATTTATTGGCCATGTGACCATGTGACAGTTTACAATGTTGGTAATAATTTACTTTTAAAAATTGCAAATAACTTCTAAGTGCTCTGCTTTCTTATACATTCTTAGCTATAAGAATATAGCTTTGACTATAGCTTTGGATCCAAATAACAATTATGGCTATGTCAAAGCAGAATGGCCCATGTCCAGGTGTTGATTTAGCTATGCTGTTCATTGAATGTCAACAGAGTGTCTGTATTTCTGGTTTCATTCTATTATTTATCAACCAAAGGCAGTAGGATTTGTGGAATAGGCTCAGCCTTTGTGTCTGCTCTCTTTGTTAAATAAATTCTTTGAGAAATTGCATGAAATGTAAGGTTTGCTTGCTATTGATTTTTAGGCTTCCTCTCTGGTTTTGATATTGAGATATACGTATTTGTAGACAGTAATGGTGTGTATTAGTAAGGGTTCTCTAGAGAGACCGAACTTAGAGAACGAATCTCTCTCTCTCCCTCTCCCTCTCTCTCTCTCACTCACACACACAGAGAGACAGAGACAGAGACAGAAAGAGAGAAGAAAGGGGATTTATTTGAACGACTTACAGACTGTATGTAGTCTAGCTAATCTAATTATGAACAAAAGTCCAAGAATCCAGTAGTTGTTCTAGTCGATAAAGCTGGATTTCTCATCTTGTCTTGAATATGTCCTGGATTTCTAAAGAAGTAGGCTCTGATGTCAGTGAAGAAATGAACTTCCTGGTAGGCAAAGAGTAAAATTTTCCTTCTACCATGTCCTTATATAGGCTTCTAGCAGGAGGCATGGCTAAGATGGGAGGTGTGTTTTTCCAGCTTGAAGGATCTGGATTAAAGGGATGTATTCCTGTCTTAAAGATCTGGATTAGAAGTGAATCTTCCAACTTTATATTAAGCAAAAGTTCCTTACAGGTGTACCCTCCACTTTTTGGGATTTAGTTAATTCCAGATGCAGTCAATTTGACAACCAAGAATAGCCATCACACAGTGGTTTGATTTCAGCATCCAGGCACTCCACAGTTATTGTACAAGTTTATTTCTGGAACTGTTGTTCAGTGCTTGCTCTTGCAGCCTTCTCAGTATTTGTCACAAGTATCTACAATGTACTGAATGTATATTTTTATATTTAATTTTTATGTATGTGCACATGTATCTGTCATATATGTAAAGCTACTTGTGGAGGCTAGATGAGGGTATCAGGTTCCATGGACCTGGAGTTACAGGTAGTTGTTAGGTGACCAATGAGGATGCTGAGAACCAAACTCAGGTTCTCTGAAAGACCAGCAAACATTCTTAATCACTGACCATCTCCCCAGCTTCTTAAGTGTATTGTCACATAAAATATTTAGAGTATGAGTTCTCAGACTTTCGTAGGGCTCAGAAAGAACTGGAAGGGTTTAAGAAGCAGATTATTTGACTATATTCCCAAAATATTTGATTAATTAGGCACAGGATTAGAAACACTAGAAGTTATTAGAGTACTGATCCAAGGACCATACTTAGAGAATCATTGATCTAGAGTATTTTCCATTTCCTACTTAGACTATATGATACTCCTTGTCTCTAAATGTTTCAAATGATATGGGTAACTCACAATCATTTGTATCTCAAATGGAGAATATTAATTCCATTTACAGTATAATGCACATTGAGGATTTTTATGTAGATTTAAAGGAAAAGCTATTAGAATAATTTGTGGTGTTTATAATTTTTCATTCTTAGGAATAAAGCCTGTTGGGGTAATATCATACTCACATATTACTATATCCTGCACAGTGACATATATGTCTTTTATACCTTATTTGAATCAGTTATGCTTAGTTATGTAAGACATTTTATACCCTAGAGAATTAAATCTTTGTTATTTTAAATGGAAATTTGACAGATCTACCTTTGAAATCATTATTATACATATTCACTATATAAACTACAGGTTATTCTTATTTTAGAATGAAGTTTTATTATCATATTTCAACATAGTTCAGTCCTTTCGTTCCTTACATATTTTGTCACCCAAATGCATAGGCACTTAGAGAATAAATTGAAGTCATTTGACACTTGATCCAGTATTGTTTATTTATATGTTAATAGATTTCCATTGATAGAGCAGTTTTGGCTCATGGAAGAATTTATGAATTTCAGAGATTCTCTATTCTCTGACTTCTGTCACTCACAGTTTCTTTTATTATCAACACTCCTGTCAGTGTGGTATATAACTTACAAGTAATGACTCTACATTGTCATACCCTAATTAACATGGAGTTCACAGATTTTATTAGCATATCATTCTTCACGTTGTATAGTCTATAGATTTGAGCCTCTGTAACATGACCCATGGCTACTATCACACCACACAGGATAATTTCACTGTCTTCCAGTCTTCCATATCTTGTGTACTCATCCTTTCTCCCATAACTCCTGGGAAACTTCTGTATCTATGTTATTGCCCTTTACAGGATACCATGCTGTTGGTGTCAGGTCCAAAAGAAAGGGGACAAATGGCTAAC
>LOJH01059771.1:0-11219 GCA_001685095.1 Ellobius talpinus
TAGAAAACACTATCCTAAGTGAGGCAACCCAGACCCCAAAAGATGAATATGGTAAATACTCACTCATTAGTGGATTCTAACCATAAACAAAGACTCATTTAATATTTTTTTGATTTCTTTCTTGGTATCTAAATTGCTTAAAAAAACTCTGCAAGAAACACGCAGGAGTCATTGTCAGCTATATATTTTCATTACTGGATTTATCCTGGCTCCACATATTTACTGTTTAATTTGTATCTCATAAACCAGTGTGGAATGATTTATAGACAATATACAAACAGCAATATTTTAAGCGAATACTTTTAGTTTTCAAAATTAAGCAATGAATATTGAATCTGTAATTTCAGGTATATTGATACTTTTTTTGCATAGCATAATTCAAAAAGTGAGAAATGAAAATTAATAATGTGCACATTTGAGTCCTAACGTTTGTTTACTTATTGCTCCAATTGGAGTAGGCATGAAGGAAAAATGCATGTATCTTTTGCAATTGATTTACTAAGCTGTGGCACTCTTATGACTGGTTTGCAGAAACTCACACATTTCAACTTATTCTTTTAAATCATCTCATAGGAAGTGTTCCACTGAAGCAAGACTAAGTTTGAGTTTATTTTCTGTATAACATCCATGTTAATATCTATCTTTTACAGCTTTTACATGCCCATCTAGAACTGCAACAAAACAAAAATGCCCTCATATGTATATACATATATACATATATGTGTGTGTATATGTGTGTAAGCTAAACGAACTCCTAAAAAACTTTATAATGCCAATTTCCAGTGAAAATTTAAACTTTTGAAAGTCAGAACTTAAAAATGGACAATGCAAAGTTAGATAATTCATTTGTTTTATTGTTTGAAGTGTTTTTAAATGTGTAATAATATTGGAAGTGTCTACAATATAGTCTACATTTTTTACTTTTTATTTCCTCTATTAGCAGGTCATTTATTTTATATATATAACAAATATCAGATCAAAACAGCCTCCACATTCAAGTCCTCAGTAGCCATTTGTTGCTACTGCATATTCTAGTGTCATGAAGGCTTCAAACAGCAATTTGTTTATCCATTAGGAAGGTAGCATTTTCAGAATGGCCCTTTTGTTTAGTATTCTCTGCTGCACATTGCTACATCACTAACACGCAGTCCATCTTAGTGGGCTGTAAGGAGAATGTGAAATCTGAGTAGATTATAGTACTGTAAAATCCCACATGCCAAACAACCCAGAGCTCGACAGCAACAGCAACTATCACTGCCATGTAGGAAGAAGGAAAGAAGCACAATGAAGTTAGGATTCCCTGGAATCACTTATAGGGTGGGTAATGATATGTCCTCTATGTTCTCCCCTCCCCTCTTGTCTTCTCTATTCCCCTCCCCTTTTCTCTCTTCTCCTTTCCTCCCCCCACTCTCTTTTCCTCACCTCCCCTCCTCTCTCCCTCTCCCTACCTCCTTCTCCCCTTCCCCCTCGCCATCCCTTTCTGTTCACTTAAGGTGAAAAAAGGCCCATCTATCCTTCATATGTTATATCCTCCATAATATCCCAGACAGAGTTCTCAGAATACATTTTTTGCACTTAGTTTTCACACCTCAATGCTATTGCCTTTATTATGCACATTGCCCGAGATAGTTTTAACACTTCTATTACCAGGTTGTTGCCTTGGGCCCAGTGAGCCTTTCCAGTAACAAGAGTGTAAGCATCTTCTCATACTGACCCTGGAATTTGACACCCTTCTGGACAGCCAGAGAAAACACTGCCATTTCATGACGAATACACTTATGACTACTCTGGAATTTTGTCTTAATTTTCAACTTTCCTCACTGTGTAACACTAGATTTTAGAACAGATAAATTAATTGTTTCTTTATTGCCAGCTAATGACACATCCCAGGTATTTGGTATTAAAGAATGATTGAGATGTGGAAATGAAAGCCTTAATAATACAAACATACTTTTGAAATATAATTATTTGGCTTACACGTGCTTTCCAAAATCATGTTGTTTGTAATCATGGGGACTATTGAATGACAGATCAAGATTACACCATAGGGATTCTAAGAATTATGACCACCTTAATTTAGAAAAATGCTAATACCTAATTGCAGACACTTATAATTGCATGGTAGTTACATTTCACATATTGTAAATGCTATAAACAAGAGAAAATAAAAAGCAATTTTTATTCAACTAAGAAATAACAATGTGAGAATATTGAGAATTACTTCCCACTTTGAAAACTATTGAAAATTAAAGGAGAATATACACTATTTTTTTAAGAAATAAGAGATTCAGTGTAGTTTTAAATTTTTAAATAACTGCATTTAGTATATTATATAAATAACCTTTAGTTGGAACTACTTATTCATTTTATCTAACTATTGGGAGAAATCTGTCAAAAAATTGGACTCTACCTGAAATCTGATTCCTGAATTCACTTAAGAGAAGCAGGAGGAAGATGGTGTGCACATGAAAATACTGTCAGTTATACTGTAACTGCATTTCTTCCCTGATATTTTCCTTATTTTTCTACTTACAATTACAATGAAACATATTACTTCTTTTATAACCAATATAACAAATTTAGTACATATATTTTCCCCAGCTATGTCAATGGATGGTCATTTATGAGATATTAAGCCAGTGATAATTTTCTGGTTGATGTGTGTATTCCATTTATGAGTTACCGAGTCATTTAGACTTATTGTCTTTGCAAGTGTATATGTGTGCATGTGTATATGTGTTTGTGGGTCTGTGCGCTATTGCACTGTGTATGCATGTATGTGTGTGGGGGTGTGTTCACATGCTCATGATGTTGAGCTTTGTATTGGTGGGTAAATTCAACTGTGTGCATCACAAGAAATTCTTTTTGTTGGTTATAAGTGAAAATTATATATGGAAAAATTTTCTATTAAAAATGAAAAGATAGGTTTGAGAAATGATGTTCTCTTACTTTAAATATTTAAATAATGTATTTCTAAATTTAATTATAGCTTTGCAATTTAATCTATGATGAAATTTGCCCGGCTTTTCCTCTTAGTTTTGTTATATTCTTTTGTGGGAGTTAAAGCACTGTGGAGCTGAAATGCTGGATAAGAAATCCTGGGAGATTTTGTTGTTTTTGTTTAGAACATCAAATTTCTATTTCAAGAATATAAAGATGAGCTAGTGGGAAAAGTAATAATTAATAATAAATAAGACCACAGAAAATTATGTTCTCCTAAGAAAGCACACTTTTACAAAAAAAATATAGCGTCCCACCTGTTTAAAAATTCTCATCCCTGATCTAAGCGTTTTGTTCTTCATTCATTTTCTCTCCACTTTGATTGTATCATCTTCCCATTAGATTTTGGATTTCAGTATATTTTGAAGTAACACAGAATTCTTCACCTTTCTTAATTAAAAGAACACTTGTTTCAACTGATTATATTTTACTAAAAGCATTCTAACAGTTCCATTTTTATTTCTACATAGTTACTTTCTGTGCTGTTTGTAAACAGGATTCTAGCTCATTGGCAGAGTTACTGAGACCACAACCATATGTATATAATTCACATTTTCTACTTTACTATTAAAGAAGTTGAAACTTTGTGAACTTTGCATGGGGTTAAAAAATGCAGCTGTGGGTGTCATACTTTGTGCTGCCCTTGTATTATATATAAAACAGTAATAGTAACATTGGAACTTAATTAACACATGCTGTCTCTTACCATATTTTGAAGGCAATAAAAGAATTTTTTCCTTAGCAGAGGAACTTAAGGCAAAAATGACTTTCTCCATGAAATATAGGTCAATGTATCCCTAATCATTTTTTCCTATTGGTCTGCATTTATAAAACATATAAGTAAACTTAAACATTAATTATTTTCACAATCAGAATAGTAAGAAAAAGACAGAGTTTCTTAAAAATCAACTCATGTTACATTGCATATATTCAGATTAAGTGAGCCTAATTATAAAACAAAAAATTTTACAAACATAAAAAAATTTAAAAACACAGAACTCCAGGGACCCCACAAAAATGGTTTAAAATTAGGCTGAGAATCTTAGCAAGAAAAATGAAGATGTAGACTTCTGACATTGCAGTGGGTCAAAGAGTCAATCTCTAGAGCTTAAAAGTATTTTTATTAATATTTCCTTTTTCTTTTTAAAAGTTACTTTGATTTAATGTCAAAATCACTTTAGTATGTGAAAATATTTACAAAACTACTATTATTTTGAAGAATGAGGTCAATTGAATGCAATTATATGGAAAAATGTAATTTGTACAGAATATGAACACACTTCTTCAAACCTGTGACTCCTCAGCTACCCAGGACAAAGGTTTTATTGGGAGGTTAGAAAGTAAGAGAAAAACAATGGCTGAGATGATAAAACCATATCAGACAAGTGGCATAATCACATATTGCAACATATAAAACTTCTGGACTGTGAGTATGTTCTGCATGAATCAAACTACAGAGTTTGAGAAAAATATTACAAAATTTACATAGAAGTTGGAATTAAATAAGCAAAAGGAACCAGGCTTCTCAAAAGAAATTGGCTAATCTAAGGGCATGCTTTGCTATTAATCTATTTATATCACTTGGTCTAACCCCACGTGGTATGCTGCAACTGCAGTTGAACATTGTATTTGAGTGAGGATTATTATAGTTTACTAAGAGGTGCTGAAAGGGATTAGGAACCTGGAAAGCGAATACTGCCCTTCTGTAACAGACATTACTGCCAGATAATTAACCTTGCTGTTTGTTTAGCATTCGCCCAATGCTTCATTACAGAGTCAGTCAATTATCCCCTCGTAATGGCCACTACAGAAGGTAGAATTGCTTAATTAAAATTATTTAGACCAAGGAGGAACTTTGATTGGGCCATGCACATTAGAAAGGCTTGATTAATCCTGATGAGACACACAATCCATTTTAATGTATTTCTTTATTATTTCAAAATGCCAAATTCATTTTTCCAATAAAAATATAATATTTTCCTTTGCCAATTATACTTTAAAAAAAAGTAGCCAAAGGGTTATTGAAAGCTAGTCTTCTTGAAGTTAGTCTTGCCATATAAAGGCTTGAAGGATAAATATAAAATCTAATCTTTCATCAGGTACAGTGGTTGAAAATTAGGAAATTCCTTGTTACCTAAAGAAATGGATATACTCAGTGAGGTCAAACTGGCAAAGACACATATGAGTTAAAATTTACAAAGAAATCAACACTTCTCTCTATGAACATATTCACAAGGTTGGTTTTCTAGTTTTTATTCATATGCACCTTTGACCAAATGATATTAATTGTATTTCTCAGAGTGCAAAAAATTTACTTGGTATTGGTACCAGTTTATTTTAAAGAATATAAATATTTTCTTAACCTATACTTAGATGTAGCTAAGCTAGGATAACTGGATGGTTTTGTATCTTGGAGAGTTCTCAGGATTACAATTTATAAATTGTTTTTCTCTACAGACCTGAGGTTGTTGTTGCTATTTGCACATACAGTGCTAATTCTAAAGCACTACAAAACTAGGTACATCCCAGTATCTTGTAGGAAATGTCTGCTCAAAAGCAATGGCAGAGAGTACCAGCTATTCTTATTTGTGATACCTCCACATCCATTCTTATGAAACCCAAGAATCCCCAAGCCTATCTTTATCTATTGTGAAAATCTTAAAACCACAAAATAATCATATATGTGTGTGTGCATGTGTGTGCAGAATAACTAAAAACACACAGAAAGCTAACTCTTTAACATTTCACTAACCTTTTTTCATGACTAGCACAGACTGATCCTTGAAACATCAGTAGGAGGAGAAAATGAATGAAGACAGGGCAGAGAGTAAGACACATGTATTATAACTAGGATTTGCTGGGTAAGAGCTGGGATCAGGTGGGCTGTGATTATTGTGGTGGTGTTGTAGCAACCATACAACAAGCCAGAACCTCACCAACTTTATTATGTAGTGAAGAAGTAGAGATTCGCTAATGGCTGTAAGTCTCTGTAGGCAAAAAGTGATAGATCACAGTAATTCTGGATAAAGAAGCTGTGGTTGCAAGTTTTTGTACACTCAGACCAGAGGAAAGGATTCCCATGTCTCTAAGTCTCCCTCTTGAGAAAAATCTTTGCCAACCTCATGAATCTATGACATTTGGAGTCCTCAATATGGGAATGACCATGACAAATAATGCACATTTATTCACGAATTCATCTCCTCTTCAGACATCCACTCTATGTTTCCCTGATCCCTTTACAAATATTAAATTTCAATGAAAGTATCAATAAGCATTTTTGATAATATAAATAATTAAGTAACAAAAATGATTACTTTGATAAATGAATCATACCATCAAATGATAATGGAATTTAGGAAATATTTAGTTTTAATGATGCCACAGTATAAATCAACATTGAGTCATTAAGCCAAGGATGGTATTTAGGGGAATTTTATTCTCTATATAATTTATAGAGGAAAGATAAAAGAGTACATTTGGGGAAAATAGAGAGAGATTGACGGTATATATGATAATATAATTGTATCTATATATACACATATATTGAGAATTATAAAATTCTAAAGAAAAATAAATTTAAGAAAGTATAGTATTACATAATAAAAAATAAAATATAGATATTTAATTCAACAGCTTTTACATATATATCAACAAATTTGGTCTAGGTCTTCTAAAGGTAACAGCTCCTAGTTCATGAATTTGATCGTCATGTACCATTCAGAAGTCAGCATTTCAGAGCACTCCTCTCAATTGCCCAACACTTACAGTCTTCTTCCTCTTCTGTTATTTTCCCCAAGTATTATTCATTGTTGTGTGGGTGGTGATATAAATATGTATAGTTGAGGGGCAAGGATTTGAATTCTTATTCTCACTCAGTTATTGGGCAAGTTATTCAGTTCTCCATTGACTGTTTCCCTCTTCAAAAAGAAGGGTTTTGGAGAGAGACTGAGAGAAGTCTAAGTCTATAGATAGAAGCAGAAACAGGTAGAAGCCAAATTAACAGCATGAATATTCAGCAAAACAATGATAACAGAATTTACCCTAGAGCCAATGATTTCCCTAGTCATGGACTTTTAACCAGGATCATAGCACCAGGCATAAATTTCCATCAAGCAAATCAGGCCTTAAATCTAATTAGGAATTAGTTATTTTATAATAGTAGTGCAACAATCTCAGCTTTCAGGTTGGTATTGTAGAATAGTGTCCAGCTCTGAGTAAGACTAGCGATGCCTTCTCTCCTACAGCAGCCTGGATAGCAACTTCTGGCATTATGAAGAGCATCCAGAATGGGGAATATTTTTTGGTTTGTTTGAGAATGATTATCCTATGTTCTGTAGCCAAAGTATGGGGCCTTAACATAAAGTTATTGTGAGTAACCAAGGACAATGACAAGCTTGTGATGTTTTGAAGACACATGATATTGGAAGATTGATCAATAGAAATCTTCCATTTAGGTCAGAGAGTCATTTTTTTATCCTCAGCACTTTGACCAGTTATGCCTCTCTCTGTTGGTTGTTGTCCACTGTAAAGTGTTTCTATGACCAAGACTGAGAGGGACTAGGGTTATGGCTCAGATCTTCTCATTATATTCAAAGTATTGACCTCAAATTCATCTTTAAATTTTTAGAAGTCCAATAAAAATTCTAAAATTTTCACCAAAGGAATTAATAAGCATATGTAACCTATTTATATATATATATATATATATGATTTTTACTTTGTGTTTTGACAGTGTAAAAATATATTATACATTTTGATAATGTATTCCCCATCCAATTTAATCTCCCTCCCAAGTCTGTTATATGTCCTCCTCTTTACAAGTCTGTTTCCCATATTCATGAGTTTTTTGTCTTTATGGTTATTTGAATGAAAAACACCTTATAGGTTCATGTATTGAAACACATGGGCCAAAGCTGTAGGTGATATTTGGGAAGATTATGGACATTTAGGTGGGTATTGCTGGAGGAAGCATGTCCTTGGCAATGATTTTGGGTGTTTATGACCTTGCTCCATTTCCTGTTCTTTTTATCCTGTGTGGATAAAAATATGATCAACTAACTTATTGTTCCTACTGTCATGGTTTCTCTTTCTGTTGTCCAGACTTCCCGCCATGACAGACTTTAGCTCTCTGTAACTCCAAACTAAAATAAAGCCTTTCTCACCTAAGGTGTTATCATAGCAACAGAGAAGTTGGCTGCTATATATTCTTTTGTTCTATTTTGTTTTGATATTCATTAAGAATATCCACACATAATCATCTGTGTGCCCATGATCATAATCTTGAACATAATGATCTCTGTGTGGCCGTGGGTTTGGAACTTCTGTTGAAGTCTGGAGTTTGCCTTAGTAGATATACAACTGAAGATTACGGCTGCCCATATCCCAAAAGCTGTCTGTAGTCAATAGTTCAGCAGGGAGGAGTAGGGCTCCTCACCTCTCTCCTTTACCCATTATAGACTGTTGATTGTCCAGATATTGAGTAGGCTCAGTGCAGAAAGCCGCAGCTGGTGGAAGATCTTACCTGCATTGTTTATGTCATGCCCAGAAGACAGCATTTCACACAGCTTTTCCCTGTCTCTGAAGCGATCCTTTCCTTCTAGCCCTTCTTTTCCAATGTCCCTTCAGCCTTGCTGGGGGTGAGTGGTGCATGGTGGGGCAGTGAGGGGATGGGGAGGTGGTTGGTAAGTATACAGTTTAGGATTAAGAACTCAGTAATTACTAATTCTACGTATATTGTGCAGTCCTGTGTCTCTCAATTCTCTATTCAATTTATATTAAGGCTAGTTGTCGGATTTGCCTATAATTATAAATATTTTATGGGTAACTGGAGCCATAACAATTTATTTAAACAACAGTAGTAATCTTATTTCCAGGTTATAAAACCTCAAATCTTATAAGAGCACTTTGTGTTACCTCCATTTTATCTGTGTTATTATTATTGAAGAGGGTACATCCTGTTTGACAGATTTGTATTGTAAATCATAGGACACAAAGGAAAATAAATTAGTTAAAGTATACAATAAGAAAATCATCTATGCTCTAATAGTTTAAGACTTTTACATATTTAATGTAACACAATATCCATCTAGAAATAACTATCACTATAAACAAAGTGTAATTTCTTAGCCAAGTCACATCCTGAAGTTTTGAGGCTACTATATTCAAATATTAAAATGTAAGATTGATTAATCATACTATGTATTAAATTCCCTGTAGTCAATATAATTATACAATAAGAAATATGCAGAGATTTTTAAATTTTTATTTTGAGATTATAATATTACAACATTCTCCTTCTCCTTTCCTCCCCTCAAACCCTTCCAGACATCCTTCACCACTTCCTTCAATTTCATAGTTTCTTTCTCATTTGTTGTTATTATGTACATATATGTATTTGCATGAACATATATATACATGCATATGTATACACATATATACATAGCTCTAAAAATATTCTATGCAGTCTGTTGAGTAATGTTACTTATATGTATATTTTTAGAAATAAACATTAAAAATTGGACAACAAATTGGTGTGATCTTCACTGGAGAAGGCCATCTGTTTCCAGCTTTCCTCAGTTATCTGTAGTTTTTACTTTAGAGTTGAGGTCTTTGTGTTTTTCCCTATCGATAAACCACATTAATGATGAGCATGGTAAAGAAACTTTATCAAGAAAATAGTTTAGACTATACAGAAGTTTCCTAAAATTTTCCAAACTGTATACATTTATGATTGAAAGATTATAGTCAAATAAATATATTCTGTATAATAAAATATTATAAGTATTATTTTTATGAAACACTGTCATAGTGAGTAAATGTGAAGGGTCAGAGTGGGGTGTTTAGAATTTTTATGGAAGGAAGTAAAATAGGCTGTGCAAGCTTGTGATATATTGAGTATTCATCTCATGATTAGCTTTGCTGTTTGGAAAGCGAGTAGAAACTACATGTGCTTCATGTATACCGTGATATTAACAGATGTTGTTCTAGTTTGTTTTTCACTGTCTATGATACAAATAAGTTCTGGAGGAAAAGATTTATTTGGTTTACAGTTTCACATCATCCTCTTTCACAGGAGGAAGACAGGGAAGGAACTTAAGCAGAAACCACAGAGAAATGTTGCTTTCTGGTTTGCGTATTGTTTCATATTCAGTTACCTTTCTTTGTAGCCCAGATTTTACCACCATGGCCCTCAGTGAGATGGGCCTTCCTGGTAAATCATCAGTCAGGGCAAATTGTCACATAACTGACACAGAGCAGTCTGACCAAGGCAATTCTTCAATTTTTGCCCTTCTTCCAAGACCATTCTTCATTTTGTGGAGATGACTAGAGAGAACTGGCAGCATAGGCTAAGCAAACATGGATTATCCAAATAAATAAATAAATAAACAAACAAAAAATAGATCCCTTTCTGAGAAACAGAGCCAAATAAATCTTCCCTCCTTAGGTTGTTCTTCAAATTCTTAGTTACAGTGATGCAAGAGCAATAGCTCTCATGAGCCAATTAGCAGCAGCATTTGTATGATGACTTATTTTCCAGAACAATGAAAATTAAAAGATTAATGCTACACCATTTATAAGCTATAAATTAATGAAACATCAGAATCTTTGAATACTAAGTGGTTTAGTTAATAGTAAAGGAAATTTGTATACTCTTCTATGACAGTGCATATAACTACTCTGGGAATCCTTCAGCAATGTCATTGAACCCTGAAGATAATAAACTCTAGTTATGAGATTTCCATTGCCTGATAGGCACCCTAGGGACTCTTATGAACACATGCTCATGCAGATGCATATGGCAGTGTTTACTGTCACACTGTTTATAAAAAAGAGTGAGAGAAAAGCATGCTTTAAAGAACAAGTGGAATTCTCTGCAGCAGTTCAAAAATTTTATCAACTAGGATTCATCTTATAAATATAATGTGATTTTAAAGGAAACTATGTCATAATGGCACATCTGGCCTAATTCTATTTGGAAAAGTTATTAGTCACACAATAATTTAGGTATTTTTATGCAAAGTATGACAAGGAAAGTATAACATTACTCATGATAATTACAAACATGAATTTTAAGAAATTAGTTATTATAAGAGATCAAGGATAATTTTATCACAGTATACATATCAATTTGTAGTGAAAGGGGAGTGGGCCTGCTTTTCATCCCTCCTGGCTCCCACACAGCTAGCTTATACCCCGAAATAACAACACACAAATTGTAT
>LOJH01059772.1:0-11219 GCA_001685095.1 Ellobius talpinus
ATCAGGGCCCCTTGCTGGCCAGGGACCTCGCAGACAAAAGGACTAGCTTGCTGCGTGAAGGCTCAGGGAAACCCTGTCATGCTTTTCTTGCCAAGACAGAATAATTCCCTTTTGACTGGAAGCCTGTGGAAACCCTTCCTTCCTTAAGTTGCCACTTGTTAGTTATTTGCCCCAGGAATGTGAAAAGTAACCGACAGAATGCATTTCTCTAGACTGGAGAGTGGGGAGGAAGAAAGAAAGATGAGCAGGGTTTCCAGAATAGACCTTGGTAGATCTTTAGGAGAGATGCCCTTTGCTCAGATATAGTTAGAGCCATGGGGATTTGGTAAAACAGAAGCTAGATTTATAGACTCTGAACACAGGCAATTCATTGTAGCCTAGAGGAAGGCAGGCTATGAAGTAGGCTTGGTAAAACCATATAGAACCACAGACATTACAAAGGATAGGCTGACTAGCAAGGCATGGATGGCGAAGCGACCCAGCGTGCACTGAAGAGACCATCTAAACAGGAATGAGTGCTACATTTGCATCTGATCTGAGCGGACTGATGACTGAGGACCAGACAGTTAGAACAATGGGCATCGTGCATAAGGCCTCTCTCAGGGGATATCTGGTAACAAAGACCAGATGGCCTCTGCTTTCCAGGTCCTGGCAGCCTGTGTCCTCACTACTCACGTAGTCTCTAGCCCTGGAACACAGTGGGTATTCACAACTGGCTGAGATACTTGGTTTGTGATTCACAGGTAGAGTGAGGCAGCAAAATCCAAGCTGGGCTGCCTTATTGTCAGCTGCAGATCTGTAGAACAGCTTATGCCGTCTGTCTCACTGGGGTTTCCAACACTGTAGAAATAGTACATCTGGACAAGCTAAGAAAAACATTCACCCTACAGCCTCCCCAATCTGAGATATGCGAAAGCCAATCCACTACACTGTGTGAGCTCTCTGGGGCACAGAAATCTGACCTATAGATGAGGATTTTCCACTGGTTCAGTGGCCATTAGATAACAACGGGCCTCATCTGAGGTTGAAAATGCAGACGGAAAGGTGATTTTACTTTTATCCACTTAATTTTCATATTAAAATTTTATTTTAAACAAACCACACAACCAACCAAGTTTCCCCCATTATGACTCATCCTCAACAACGAAATGTCTTTTCAGAACTCTGGTCCAGGTGGTCCAGGGTGATTTTTTTCTTTTTGTTTTTTCTTTTTCTTTTATGAGTTGGTTTTATTTTAACATCACCCAAGCAGCTCTAATGACGCACACAGTTACGGAAATCTTGGATAGGGAGCAAACCCTAGTAACTCACAAATTATGTTAATCCAACAACAGACCATTCAGTGTTGTTCAGTGACTGGGAAATTATGTTATGGTCAAATAAACTGTGGCTTTGGTTCAAAAGGCATTCTCGGGCAGCAGTAGTTCCTCCCAGTTTCCTAGATATTATCTTTTCCTGGAAGAACCTAATATCCCTCTAATCCTCAAATTGTGGTGTTGTCTTTCTGAAAGGAGGAAAATATATTCCGCAACTATCAGTTACTTTGACTTGCAGTAATAACAAGTAAAGAATTTTTTAAAATTTTCTTTTGTTGGTGTAGAGATATTTTGAAGAGACCCTGCTAATGCATGGTAGAAAAATTATCTGTATTTCATAAAATAGTTTGTTTCTCTTTTGAGACAGGGTCTTGTGTAGCATGGGCTGGCCTTGAAGGTGTTCTGTGCTCAAGGATGACCTTGAACCTGGTCCTTCTGCCTCCACTTCCTAATTGCTGAGGCTACAGGAGCAAACTACCACATCTGCCCTCTCTTACTAGTACTTGCAGTGATATTTGAGTTTATGAAATAGAATTTTGGAAAATGGCTGTGCCATTACAAAGTATTCACATTTTTCATTTTTATCATCTATTACCACTCAGTACATTAAAATTAATAAAATTGAAAATAGTTTCTTAGGTTAACCATGCTTCAAGCTTGTGTCTGTTTAACAAAGATACTCATTCCAACATTCTATGGAGTTCTATTGGACACATTGGCCGAGAACTTTGACAATTTATCATGAGGGGTGAAAATCTAAATTATTCTGGCATGATTCAATTATTTCTATTAAAACATAACTTTTCTATAGTAAGTTTGTGTCAGCAACATTGTGACTATAAAAAGGATATTTATGAATTTATGTTTAAGGTATCTTATATACTTTAAGATGATTTTCGTGTTCTAGTCTATACACTTGTGATTTCAGAATCATTGAGAGTTTACTAATTTTCTAGTAAGTGATGGCTTATTTTTTATCTGTCATATATAAAATTTGTAAAGATGTACTCATAAGTAGTTTGGGGGATCAAACTTATTTGACATTTTCATATTGAGTCAGGAAGAGAACTAGTTGGTTTAAAAACATTAATCTTCATGAGTGTTATCTCTAGCTTTTCCTGGGCTGTTTTTGAAATCCAGCTTTACTGCCAGTTTGTGGAATAACTGCTCACACTGAGGAAGTGAGTCAGTGCATCTAAGGAACAGAAGGATTACATTCCCAGCCCAGCTCTGTCTGTCGTGTGCTAAGTTACAAGACTGTGTGACAAAGCAGTGAAACGAAGTGGGTTGTTACTGGGGAACTAGCATGGATTCTGCGAGGCAAAATGTATTCTTGAAGTTGGACTAATAAAAACAAAAGTTACTATGTCACAAGACAAAAACTATTTGGTTGATATGGCAATTACTCTCATCTGATTACTGTACATTATATATGTGTGTTGCAGCAACACACTGTAAGTTATAATATGCCAATTGTGAAAATAGGATTTAACTTTAGAGAATTTATACTTAAGATTATTAATGTTATCTATGTCAATAGATGCTTTTTTACTTGTTTGGTATCAGTTCTCAAGTCAGACTTTTTGAGATGAAAATTTTATTGTTCTATTTCCATAATAATGTCATTTGCTCCTTGTTTTTAAAAATTAAATGCATTTTCATCATTTCAAAACTTAAAATCATATATTTGACATGGTGAGGAGTTTGTAGATTGGTATCATGGTTTGAACAGTTGCTCCCTGTTATACAGCCCAGAAGCTAAATGATTATTTGGCCAAATAGCGTCAAGCTTTCTCTGAAATACAGAATTTATATTAGCAAAGGAAAGCAGGATTCACTGTGTTTATGTTCTTGGTTTATTGATGTAGAATGAGATGATTCTAATTTAGCTTTTAGTAGCAGTTTTACTATCTTGCTCCAGTTATAATATGTATTACAGTTGGTAACTATTGCACTGAAATTTTAGAGTTTTGTATTGATTACTCAAAAACACCACAAGCTAAGTGTATTTGTGCATGCCAGTGCACAAGAACTCAAGAGACTGAGGCACAGGGATTGCTGATAGTTTGAGGCTAAGTCAGGGTTACATGGTAAGACACTGTCTCAACACACACAAAACAGGGAACAAAAAAGTAATCACTGGAAGGTAATTAATTTAGATGTAGTTTTGAAATATACTTAAAAGTTTTGATAATAAATTTTAAAATCTCTTAAATATTAACACATGATATAGCCTATTCTCTGGAAATTCGTAGTGGTGATTTCACAACTGGAAAAATACACACTCTTATTGAGGAGCTAGTTCATGCCATTATTTCCTAAACTAATGCTTTCATGCATAGTGATTTTAATGGTTAAAGAACTGCCTGAATGGACATTGTGGAAGATATAATGTAAAGTTTGTTTATTTGAATTTTCATTGGTCTCAGAAATGGCTATTACTTGGTTAATCATTCCTATTTCTCTGTTTGAGTCTTAATAATAAAACAAAATGCATATTTACCAATCACACAACCCAGTGCATATCTTATGTATCCATTCCCCAGTCACTGTACACACATTATCTTATTTAACTCTCACATGAACTTCACTGTTACTAAGGCACTTAAAAAACAACGAGACTGAGATAAAGTTATAATTTACTCAAGGGAAGTCAGTGGCGAGAAATCAACCCAGAGAGCATGATTCTATAGCCCTTTCTGCTATTACATAATTGATGTTACAAGGAAGGGTATAGACTCAAGGATGCTACACAAGGAAGGATATAAACTCAACAATAGTTTGTTTGAAAAAGGGCAAAAGGAACATGGGTTTCAACTGAGTCCAACTTTTGTTATTATTATTATTGTTGAAACAGACTCAGCAAAGGAATATCTATAGACTACCAGAAGTGAATAAGAATGAGAAGAATGTAGGTGAAGGTCTGTTTGGAGTACCTACATATAACTGTTAGATGCCTATTAGCTTGTCATTTGGGCCCAGAAATCACTTCGTGTCCATGGTGCCTTTCTTTTTATAGCAAAACCTTCCAAAAGCAAGCATATTTTATCCGGTTGCATAAGGCCTATACTTTCCAGCACGTGGGACTTCAGTGAGGTCTGGAGAGCCACAGTTACTGTTCATGAGACTTACTTGAATGGTTTTGGGGAGGATTTTTATTTGTTCATGAAGGAGATTTCAGAGGTTGACTTCACTTAATGATAGCCTTAGAGAATTTGTGATGTCATCAGGGTGTACAGTGACATCTTCAGTCATGGGCTGTTGCGATAAACACAATAGAACTTTTAAGAATTGTGTGACAATTCAGTAAGACGAGGACAATACTTTTGAAAGGAAAACTATGGCTGCTATTGGTAAATTTGGGCCTGTGATTCAGCAATCTGCTACACGTTGACAGAGGCAGCTTAAGTCCAGGCTAATTGCTCAATAGATAAAGATGGAAACTGGAGTATTAACTCATGCAGAGGTCTACAGCCAATGCCAAGGAGCAGGGCTTTGCCGATGCAACGGTTGGTGACCATTCACTTGTATGGTGACTAGTGGTGCTGACCTCTGACAAATGGGCTCTGCAACAATTGGGATTACAACAATTGGGATTACAACAATTGGGATTACAACAATTGGGAGAGCTGTTTTTAACTTGGGAGGAGGGAGATTAAAAGAATGAAGAGAGGTGGACTAATATTAATAGAAATAGAAAATAGCAGAATCTTATAGGAGATAAGAGATATTTATGGGTTTCAAGGAAACATGGAAATTGAATTCAATATGGAGCATGGATCTATTGACAATTGCTAGCTTTTACATGCAGTAAGTGCTGAAAAGAAGGTTTTGAGCTTTAATAATTGTGTGCCTATTTGTATATATCAATAAATGCAATGCTTTACAAATGCTTAAAGGTTTTCAAGTCTCTACAGCTTTCTCATGAGACCCTCATTGCAGCTGGAATAAAGGAATATTGTAAACAATCAGTTTAGAAAAAGCAGTGGACTGATTCTTTGAGGAGATGATGAGTAAACTTGAAAAATCGATATCAAGACAAAAGTCATTAAGCAGTAACAAGGGAGGAGTATGAGAGGCAGAATATTTAAATGGTAGACAATTAAACATAACGATGTTTGCAGTTTAAGGCTGAGTCCCTGGTGGGAACAGAGTCAAGGCCAGATCTTGATAGTGGTTGAGTTTGTGGGAGAAAATGGGCAAAAGAGAAGGTTTTTTTAGGCAGAAGAAGGAGGAATGGAGTCTTGGCAAACCAACGACATCTATGATGCTCCAGAGTAGGACAGTAGAGAGGAGCAGGCCCAAGGCGGAATGCGGTGAGGTTTACCTGGTGATGATTACTAAAGCTGATGTGTGCACTGTGCATAAGTTTCTTCAGGGACCAAGGACATTACCAATGCAAGGGATGCTTAAAGAATCAAAAGGGCCACTTTTCATTCAACATCCTTTAATGCTTTCTCTACCAAAAGGCAATTGAGTCTTACTAGTTCACGACTCATGTTTAAGAGAAAAACACCATTCTGAAATTTGTACTCTAGTTCAGAAGTTTCTCAGGGGGTTAAATTTTAGGGTAGTTCCAAATTTCTTTCAGAATTTTCCTCTTTATTATAGTTTGTATAAATACTAATTTATCCTAGAAGTGACTTATGGGAAGAGGGCCTCTCCCCTCCCATCCCCTGCACCATAGAGCACAGCATTCCAGGAAAACCTCATTTCTGCTGATGAATGGCTATTGGCATACAGAGATCTGGCATGAAGCTGAGAAGAAGGGATGCAGCTGACATGAGAAAAGCTTGAGAAGGAAACCATAATCCCCCCTCAAATTTGCTGCTTATTAGAGGAGCTAAGATGATTAAGCAGCTGGAGATTTTGATGTATGAGGAAAGATTAAGAGAATTACATGTGAGGAGGTTGGCCGAGGAGCTAAGGAGTACGCATGCATTGAGTATGCGGTGGGCAGCGGGGTGGCTGATAATCATTTGCAGATAATTGAAGGTTTAAGTCCCAAAGAGAGGGATTGTGAAGGTGGTCTTTAGTGGATTATCTAAGGATAATGAATGGACTGAAGGAAAGGGGAAAATGTTTCATCAGGAAGACTTTCAAAATTAGTAAGATTTAAGGGCAAATCCCAAGAGAAGTGATGAAATTCCCATCTCTTGAGTCACTTAAGGGAGGCCCATAAAGTTTTGGGAGTGTGCAAGTGTTCCCCCTTTGTGGAGGAACAGATTTGGTCATCAAGACATTCCTTGTCCTGATGTTTTATGGCTTTGATTTCCAAGATGAATCAATTGATAAACAAGAATTTGGAAACTCCCCAGGAATCGCATCTATCTTATCTCACTGATAATTTTCAAGTAATAAAGACTTGTGTTTCCATCCCTTCCTCTCCTGATTTCCACACGTTGTCTCTGACGTTATCATTTCTTAAGGTACATCTGGTCCGTAGATGGAGGAATCAATGACTAAAAGGATAAGCAACGTGTGTTCCAGCAAATGGCTGGATCAAGGAACATTCCTTTTACTGAAAGCTCTTTTCCAAAGATGACTGATGTGTTATGGGGGTGTTATGGCGGCTCAGTGTTCCCCAGTGCTTAGACCATGTTGCCTCACATGAAATTGGTCAAGACTAGAAACAAGTCATTTTAATGCCCACAGAATAAGTAAAGAAGTCCATGACCTCATAATTTCCTGCATTCCAGGCTCATAGCTTCTAGTGTTTTTACCTGGAGAAGAAAAAAAATAAATGATTCTTATATAAGATTTATGTACATGTTTTCCTTCCCAGTGTTGTTAATACAAATAATTAGAGTTAATATGAATTTTATTATCTTCTTCATTAGATAAAAGTTATGGCTTTTAAAACTATGTAATGACATAAAACACACGACGAATTTGGAAAAGAAGACACGCACATCTGACAGTTTCCTAAAGTACTTAGGTAAGTCGGTACCCAGAAAGAGATAGGTATTTATTTTATTTACCATTCTATCTTTGCATATTCACTTATATCTGTGCAAGTAATATGAGCTACTGGCCATATTTGAGCATCCTTTACCTTTAAGGTACAAATGATTGTATTTGAATATGAGTATTATGCATTAAGTAATAGTTCACATAAAAAGAGCAAAAAGTGAACTTTTCTACATAAAACTTAGATATAGTTATGTCATTTAGGGAGTGAGTGTAATCCCTTATGATCCTCTCTCTCTCTCTCTCTCTCTCTCTCTCTCTCTCTCTCTCCTTCTTCCCCTCTCCCTCACTCTCCTTCTGATAGTGTCTCACTATGTGGCCCCAGTTTACCTGGAACTTGCAATATAGACCAGGTTGGCCTTGAATGAAGATTTGCCTGCCTCTTCTTTCCGAGTGCTGGGATGAAAGGGGAGCTACCATATCTGGTCCATTAATTTTCCCCATACAATTTTTATAAACAGAAATTGGAAGGATGTTGAAGATGGATTTGTGTTCACACTTCATAGGCTATATCAAAGTACTTTAGCATGTGAAAACATTTTATGGTGAGAAGAGTTTCCACTGGCATATAGTATTAGATGCTTTAAACAACACCAGAGAAACTTTAACACAGCAGGGTGAATTTCTGACTCTTCAAGACAGGGCTATTAGATTGCATTTGACAGCAAATCAATAAAGGGATTGCTATGAACATAAACCCCCATTACCTTTAGAAGTAAGTTTTGATTATGGTCCTTATTATTTTTCATTATCATAAACTATCAGGATTATGATAAATAACAATCATAATGATAAGAAATTATAAAATGAAAAGCAATTGCACATATGAAATAAATTAATGAGTCAATCACTAATTAAAAATGTCAAACTCTTCTCTAAATATTTGTCATGTTCATATGGTGTATCTCTACTCTCCTAGGGTCCGGAGCATTGTTAATGGATAAAAACAGTAAAAAAAAATGCTTGTTTCTGGAAAGTTTTCATTTTAGTAATTGTTAAATATTCTACAATATAATATGTTTTTCTTATGCACTCAGTTAGGAAATGTCCTTGCTCGGTCCAGACGGAATTCAGGCAGTCAGAAAACAGAGTCAGTTCCTCCATGTTTCTGGCCCAAGGTGTTGCCATGGAGAAATGTCAATAAACCCTGCATCACCACTTGCCTTTGGTTGACCTAAAGACTACTGTTTTTGCTGGGCATATTACTGAAGTGATAAATGTTGATTTGCTACCTTTCTGAAGCAATGCAAGTAATTACCATTTTTATTGAGCATCTATTGCTTGATTTTTCTATCATTTCTACATCAATTTAAGATTCCTCATCAATTGCTTAAACACACACACACACACACACTCTCTCTCTATTTTATTAATCTGCCCTTCTACTTTTCATATGAAAGAACAGACCTATGAGTTTAATACTTAATAAAAGTTAATAGGCTATTAACTTTTAATAAATGTTTTAATAAGTTAATATGCAATATGAAAAACTGGTTTAGACAGGATTGAGACCAAATAGTCTAATTCCCAAGTATGGCTTAGTACACACTACATCGTCTCAAATACAACTGGACTTTGCCCTACTTCTCTGACTCAGGTGTGCATATAAGGGAAGACTCTCCATGTTGGACACCATCGAAGGTGTACATACATACAAGGATGGCAGAGGCAGTCACGTGCAATTGACTGGCAGTTAGTCCCACTCTGACAAGTTCTTCAGCTAACAAACACCCCATGTCTTTCTTCCTAGGCGTGCACCTCCTCAGCACTCTTTTTATTCCTTTTTTTCCTTCAGGCCATAGACTTTAAAAATTATTTAGTCTGCATCAGCAGGTATGTTTCTCTTTTCTTTCTTCTGACCCATAGAACCCATAGGCTCTGCTACAATGAGTAAAGTTCTCTATGCTTTTAATGAAAGACAAGTCTTTTCCCCTGAAAGTGGTTCTGGTACCAGTCCTTATATTAGTCCATTTGTTTCTTCTCTCCATTACACACTTTTGAGTCTATAATTGATGCTTTGATAGTTCACTATTTATTATCAAATAATTTTATTCTGTTTTGCTTTCTTGCTTATGTTACTTAAATTTTGGCTTTTAAACTTTTGATATTTAATTTGTCATAGTTTTTTGTACTCACTTTGATTTTTTTAAAAGTTATTTCATCAAGTTATTATCTTTCTCATTTCTTGGGTCTTTTGGCACTCCTTTGAATTTTTTTCAGTTAAGACAAGTATCTTAAATGTCTAATTATATTCCTGGCCTTGTTCTTGTGTAGCCCTAACAGAAGGATCATCTTGGTACAGGTCTTAGCATTTTTCCCCAGTGGATATAACTTAAATTTTTTTACCCCTTCCCTTGCAAAGTTAAAATGAAATGCTATTTTTATTATATTCATATCATTTTAAGTCATTTTAGCTAGACAATAATTGGAGTGTTGCCCTTAATTTAATTATTTGGGAATCTAAGAGCTCTTGTTGACCAAAAAAAGGATGTCTGATTACTTTGAAAGTCTGTATCTTTTGCAGTATCTTAGAGAGGGTTGCTAGGGTTTGAGAAAATCACACAGTCCTAAAAAATATCTGCATAATTTGGCACAGACTATTTGTACAACTCCAAACAACAAAATCTAAATTGCTCAGCATTTTTGTATTTTCAGAAATTATTTTCAAGAAAAGTAGCCTCTTAATTGATGTAAATGTGGGAATCACAGAAGCAGACAGATTGCTATAACATATTTTTACATGGCTTTGGGTATTGGGTTATTCAGGGTTCAGGAGAGCAGCAGAGGAGAGTCAGTGTGAATGGTTTGGTAAAATATCTATTGCATCCATCATTAAAAATTAGAAATTTTTTTGTATATTATTTGGATATTAAAGGAGAATTCTTATGAAGACATTGCAGATAAATTTTCAGAAGGATTGAGATGACAGATTAAGTTAGATGAAGGCCAACTACAAAGGGTGAAGAAAGACCTGAAGGGAAGTTTGAGGTCCAAACGTGGGACATTTAAGGACTTAGTTTCCTATACGGAAATCATGTGTTTAGATGAAGAAAACAGAGGGTTTTGGAACTAATAGGTTGAGATAAAATACTTCTTGACTCTCCATACCTGGTAGTTGCAGCTTATGAGAGGAACGGTAGGCTGGAAGCCCAGCTACACTCACGTGGTGGTTGGGTCACCTCCAACAACCACAGGGTCCCCTCACTGTGCTGTGGATTAACTCTGGCAGACCTTTGGCATTTTCATCACTTTGGCAGAGAGGACCTTTCTCTAAGTGTTCTCTGCTAGCCTCTGAGACGCTGTATCTCCATGGCAGCACTCCACCGAGCCATTAAAACCATCACATTTGACCCTGTTAGTGTTGGAACAGTCTTGGAAGCACTGAAGCTTCACCCAGGTGGGATTTGCTTCCCTAAGGAAAAGTCACAGAAGGTCTAGTGTTCCTCTTCTTTTCTAAAATAACCACCAGACTTTCTTATTTTCATTTACCAAGTGTAGGAATAGAAAAACCAAAGAATAAAGTGTCACGAGCATTGACTTGTAAACCACTAGAAGTAATTCACTTTGTGTTCTTTCACTCAGAACCTAAGAAAATTACAAAATTTTGGAATTGTATAGTTAGTTCAGCATCCACATATCCACATGATCTTCTTTATTACATTTCCAGGCATATTGTCATTCAAAGAAATTAATCATTAATGGGGACCTTAATTACCTCTTTATCCTCCTCCTCCCCTTCTGTGCTACTGGGATTAAAAACAGAACCTCATGTTTGTGCTTTACCAGTCTCAGGAGGGCAGGGCTGGATTAAGTCCACACATTTCGAATTCAGTCCCTTAGTTACTTATGACTTTGAGAAAGGTAGATATGTAATTTCTTTGTTTGTTTGGTGTGATTTTGTTTGGATTGGGCTAGGTCTGGAACACAGGATCT
>LOJH01059777.1:0-11218 GCA_001685095.1 Ellobius talpinus
GGGAGGAGGGGAGGAGGTGGAAATTTTTAATATTTAAATAAATTATAATAAAAAGAAAAAAGAAACAAAAAAGAAAAAAAAGATATTGGTCTCCCCTCTTATCACAGATACCTGAAACCCTTCAGAAAAATAGAAAAACACAAAGCAAATAAAGTTGACTGATTTGTGATAACACAAAACCAGCCATTGTCCTCTAGCCTCTAAAGTAAACCTGGGGGTCTTGGGATTGAAACATATTTTTATGAATACATAAAAATGTTAATATTTAATTGAAACATTAAAGTATATTTTTCTGTAGCTTCCACAGTGTCACTTGAATTTGTGTTAAAAAATAAAAGGACATCATCAAAAACTGCATTTATTTTAATTTATTAATTCTAGGCAACAAACAGATGCAGAAGCTCACAGTTGTAATCTCAGTACTTGGGCAAGTCAAGGCAACAAGACAGAGTTCAAAGCCTGATTGAGCATCTAATGTAATATGCGGTCTCAGATCATAAAAGTCTAAGGTTGGGGACATGGACAATCAATAGTGTGCTCACTGTGCAATCCCCGGGATCTGAGTTTGTTCTCAAGCACTCACATAAAAGTCAAGTGTGGCAAAAAGTTTCCATAAGCCCAGCACTAAGGCACTGTAGACAGGCAGAGCCCTGGAATCTACTGGCTATCCATTATAGCCAAATTGTTGAACTCCAGGTTCAATGATAAAGCTTGATGTAACAATAAGTTGAATAACAGCTGAGAAAGTTGCCCAAATTTGCATGTGGCTTCTGCATGCACATGCACACACACATGTATATATGCCATTCACATATATACATACACAGAAATGAAAAGAAATCTGAATTTCTATAGTGTTAATCTACAAGAATACAATAACACATAAATGCCCTTACTGAAATTAACAGTCTTTAATCTTTGTTTGAATACTTTTCTGTTCACACAAGTAATACACTATTTACAAGTTTGAAACTATAGCTCCTCATGAACCTTAGTATTGGTCCAACTCTATAACCTAATATCAAATGTGCAAAGATGCTTTTATTGCAAATGCTGTTTTGATTAGCAGGTAAATTCCTCATACCTTTATAGAGTACAAATGATACCACATGTAAGCTTTCAAAATTGCTTTGTATTCTTACAGAGAAAATCATGCGTTCTACAAGAAAGAGCACTCTGTGAATTGGAACACTTCGCTCCTGCTCCTGCACGTATTGCCCACATGCTGTTTGGCTTTCACATCAAACTTCACACCATGTCAAATTACTCACATGTGTAATGAGTTTCTCTGCCTCACCACCAGTATCGGCTTCCCAAGAATGATATGAGAATTCAACAGAGAAGCCTTTAATCTCCTTATTGCTGCTTTAGGAAATGCATTTTCAAACGAATAAATCATAGTTACTTAATAGTTACAATGTTTTGTTAATAGTCTCAAAACAATACTCAAATTCAATCTCCTTGCACTCTGAGTGGAAGCAGGCAATGGCCACAAACTACAGCACTGTGTGGTATGTTCTCTGTAGAAATAAGACTTCGCTCACCAGCCGGCTGTTCCCACCGTGATACAGAATAAAACACAAACAGCTGCTCCTCTGCACTGAAATGAAGATATCCATATTAAGCAAGCACAATTGAGCAGACAATAATTATTCTCAAAGGATCAAAACAGCATCTTTCTTCACCGGAAATCTTGACACAGATGGTACAATGCTCTGTAGCGTATCATGGGAAATAGGGCATTGTGGTGAGATTCACTGATTTAACATGGCACATTTAGGGTGTATGCTCTTTGAAAACACGAATTAGGATTATCATTTTAACATAATAGAAGGACTATTGTAATTTCAAGCCATTTCAGAGTGCAATAAAAAATTACACTAATGTAAACAAATCTGACTGTAACTTAATTGGAGCAGGAGAACCCAGAACACTGAAAACATGCAATAGAGCCTTTCTTTATCAACACGTCTAAGCAAATATCCTCGGAATCAAAAATTCAGAAATCATTAAAAATGCTTGAAATATGGTTGATCAACCTGAATATTTTTGTTCAAATTCTAAAATAGCAGAATTTTTAGAGTCTGATATTCTGAAATGAACCACTCTGATAATATTTTTAAAAACATAAAAATACTCAAAACATAGTAAAATGCTATTCTTAGGATATGGATTAACAGCGAATCCCAAATCTTTTTTTGGACTTCTTGAACCACTTTGCAATGTACATGTCTGAACAGGTCAGTTAATGAAAAGTGTGATATCCACAAGCCTGGGACTCCATCTTGAATTTGATATGTGAACTCAGCCACCCCAGGCAATGTGGGAGTTCTCTCCTCAGATCATGAAGCTGTTACTGGCAAACTACAAGCTTTTGAATTCTATATGTACTTTAACTTTCTTGAAAGTGCAATGCTTAATGGATAGATTATATAAATAATCAAAATTGATGTTTTATATATATATATATTATTGGTGGAATACTTGCAATTTATTATATTATTCATATATTAAATTTACAAAATGCAAGTGAGTTTTCATAAAGCGTAAGCTTTTAAACAAACATTGGAAGTCATAAAGTATTATATTGCATAAACTCCCTTCCCTCCTTTTAAATAACAGAGACATTTTGCTTAAATAAATAGTTCTTTTTGATGTTGTTCATTATCATATTCCTAACAATAATCTATGTTTTCTTATCAGCACTTCAACTGAAATAAAATTGACTAAAGAGTTTCCTCAGAGGGTAACTCACCAAAAAGTCATAAAATGTAGAAAAACAAAACGTGTATTAGGCAAATTAACATTGAATAAATAGTTATTCTCTACTGGGCACCATAGAAACTGTTGTTTTTGATTGTGCCATAATTCCTCATAACAGCTTCAAGATTCCAGCATGATCAATTACTTGATGTGATGGTTGGTGTCAAGAATGTCAAATGGCAACTTGGCAGAGAAGAGTCCCAGGAGTACATGTGGGGGATTATCTTGATTACGCAGAGGTGGGAAGGACTACAGAGATGGCTCAGTGGTTTAGAGCATGCACTGTTCTTGCAGGAAACTGGAGTTTGGTCCCTATTGTTTACAGCTACAGGCAGCACACAACAGCCTCTACTTCCAGCTCCACAGCATCAGGCACCATCTTCTGTCCTCCTTCCTCTCCTGGAAACCATATTCATGTGCACAGAACCCCTCTTCCCATACAGACACACAAATACACATATAATTTTAAAATAAAACAAATATAAAAAGTTAATTGGGGTAGGAAGACAGACACAATCGGAGTTGGCACCCGCCTGAGACCCTGGACTGTAAAAATGGTAACAGGGAAGCGAGCAACAGCATGCATTCATCTGAGCTTCATGACTGTAGGCAGGGTGTGACCCGCTGCTTCAGGCTCCTGCTACCTCGACTTCATCAGCGTGATGGATTGGACCTTGAACTATAAAATAAACCCTTTTTTCTCTGAGTTACTTTTATCAAGTTATTTAGTGTCAGAAGTAGGAGAGAAACTAAAACACAGGCCACACAATGGCTTGAGATGGAAGAAATGGACAAGCTCATCTAGAGCCTAAAACTGTAGCTGCAGAGCAAGCCAATACTCCTTTGCTCTCCGCTCACACGGAATGGTCTTTGGTTGGCCAAACTAGCAAATCAGCGGAATTGTACCACATGACATGTTAAGTCGTAATTAGAATTTGAGTTTCTGCAGCAACAGGTCATACTCCAAGAAATCTGAATTTAAATGGGCACCATGAAGAAACAATCAACATTCATCAAGTTGGAAAGAGAAATAATGAAAGCAGAGACTTAAGGGTCCCATCTGGTAAGCATGGGTTCTGTAGTTCCCACTGCTCTGTGAAGGAGTTGGCAGTGAAGCGGAAGACGGAGGCAATAGCTAAGGAACGTGAGATTAAAAATGAAATGGCTGAGATGAGGCAATCTCTTGGTATTGGAGGAGAAGTACTTATAAAAAGGTGAAGTCTGACGATGTTGTAACCTGGCAGGCTTGACAGTATCTCTCATTTGAGAAACTGTATATCACAAACACAATAGATCTGGAAGCATTAAGGATATAATAATAATCCTGATTTTATGTTTTCAAACATAACTTCAAGCATTGAGTGTCACAGAGTTCTAAAGATAAAATAAGAAGATTTTAACTAAATTCCTTATCTGAACAGTGATTAGTAAGAGAATAATACCAATTTTTAAAAACTATACCAAGTAGAAATTCCCAAGATGTCACCAAAATCCATACTTAAAGTCAGCAACATAAAGGATGATATTATTGATTAAAAAAATAAGATCCATCTAAACCTGGATATCTTCCCAGAAAGGACATTTGTCATTTTAACACACGGAAGGAAAATGTGAAGTGAATATTTTAAGTAGCAAAACTATATGGGTGCTTCATATCACATAAACAATTTCTCCATTTGCAGTTTTCATCTGCCAAGCCAAATGATGTGAGATAAAAACGTTTTTAAATACAGGGAGAAAACGATTAAGAATATTATATATATATATACTTATCCTTGTTTTCAGTAAATACAGATGTATATATAAGTAATCACACATGTATTCAATATATTCACCATATGTAAAATACAATATGCTTACATGCATTTGGTTGCTTTTTCAATATTTGAGATATATGTATGTTCTTTTTAAATTATATCTCTTATTTTTTGATATTATATTATATCATTTCCCCCTTTCCATCCTCCCCCTTACTTCCATCCCTTAAACCCATTTCATATATCCTTTTTTTGCTTTCTTTCAAATCCAAGGTATCTCATTTTATTACTTATTGCGTATATAAGTACATGTGTATACATATATAGTCTTTAAATTTTTTCTCAGTCTTTATAATGTTACTTGTTTCTAAATCGTCATGATTAACCAATTGGTATCAGATAAATCAATTTGTGTGCTCTCTCATGGGAAAGACTATTTCTCCTGCTATCAGCATTCCTTAGTTTCCTATTTTGTTATTATTACATCATTCTGAATTTTTTCTCCTGTATAGCTATGCCTTATACATTAGTAGTTTTAGTGTCCCTTTAAGAAATTATTCTGACCAAAACTGATTTTCCCTTCCTTACCTTCTGTTAGCTTATTTCATTTAATAAGTTTATGCTTTTTGAAAAATATGGTATAGTTATTATAAGTATACATAAGATTTTTACTTCTTAATTTGTCACTTTAAATAATATATTGTGACCTTAAGTTGGTGCCTATAGCCAATACTGAGAGATATATAATGTATCTTTTATGTAGTTTTCATTTAGTTGTTTTAATAATCAAGAATATTTATATGTTATGCATATGTGTGTTGTAGAATATTAAATTATGATGAATTGCATTTGTTTATGCTTTGGAATATTTGTTTAATGATGCAAAGATGTGTTACATTTGTTTATGTTGCATTTGTTTAACCCTGAGAAACTGTGTTACTTTGCCTACCTAAAACCTGATTGGTCTAATAAAAACTGAATGGCCAATACTGATGCAAGAGAGAGAAATTGGTGAGGTTACCAGGCAGATAAAATAAATCAGAGGATAAATCTTGGAAGAAGAGATCAAGGAGCTAGAAAAGAAGGGCCTAACCAAACAGCCAGACAATGAATAAGAAGGAAAAAAAAGATACACAGAAATGTAAAAAGGTAAAAGCCCAGAGGCAAAAACGTAAATGGGATAATCTAAGTTAAGAAAAACTGGCAAGTAATAAGCCAAGCTAAGGCTGGGCATTTGTAAGTAAGAATAAGTCTCCATGTAATTTATTTGTGAACTGAGTGATGCCCCCAAAAGACCAAAGAGTATAAAAAACAACCACTTATGTGTGCATATAAGCATTGCCTACACATCTACTCTTTCATATATACTTACCACATGTGAACATATAAGCTTCTATCTATCATATATATTACATAAATAAGTATGCATATTATTAAAATGTATGATGTGTTTCTCTGAACAAATAAAATTTATATAATACTTTATATTTTTTCAATCTTTTGGCTTTTTGTTGTTTTTTTGTGTGTGTAAATATGGCATACTGTATGTGGAGTTCAGAGGGGAACCCATGTATAGTCTTTACTTCTGCTTTGATTGATGTAGGGTAGTTGTGTTGTTTCGTGTGGCATGTGCAAGGTTAATCGCAATAAAAGCTTCCAGGAATTGTGTTTCTTCATAGAAACACTAGATTCCAAGCATGCACTACTGTACTACATTCATGGGTGCTCTGGAGATTTGTACTTGTATTTTTATATTTGTGTGACAGGAATGTTACCCATTGAGCTAAATGCCCAGCTCCAGGGTTTTCCATTTCCTAATTTTAAAATTAAAATTTTCAATATTAGCTGTGTTTCTGTGTGATATCATTTTCCATTTATTCCAGCAATATGTAACAGGCTGAACCTTGAGTCTAGGGAGTAGCAATACTCCAAAGCAAATCAGGTTAGCACAATCTAATTAGGAGACCTGATTGTCTGAATCTTCTTGTCCCTGAGAAGTAGCCACCTCTTGCTTCTAAGAGGAACATCTAGAGGGCACATCAGTGTCTCAGTTTACAC
Organism: Ellobius talpinus; assembly: GCA_001685095.1. Taxonomy (NCBI): domain Eukaryota; kingdom Metazoa; phylum Chordata; class Mammalia; order Rodentia; family Cricetidae; genus Ellobius; species Ellobius talpinus. The sequence goes on from LOJH01059777.1 coordinate 6,579, forward strand.
AGGGATTGTCCATATATAACCTTCTCAAAATCTGCTCATCAACACTTGGCATGGTTTGAGTGGGAAGTGTTTTAGAAGGAAAAAAATAATTATTGAAATATCTACAGGTCCCCATTGTCATCTGTAGACTGGTAGAACATGTATGGGTGTGAATTTTGTGGATAATTATCTTCTGACTAAAATAAATATAAAGATAAAAATCTGCATTTGTTCATTTTGTTTATTATATTTGAGGTAGAGTCTCACTGTGTTGACAAAACTGTCCTTGAAAGCACAGAGACCCACTTGTTTCGGCCCCTCAAGGGCTGGGATTAAAGGCATGTGTCACCATAGGAAGCTGAGAAAATTAGTTTTATAGATTGTAAAATAACTATAACAACAAACACAGAGTGAACTAACTGTCATTAGTGTCATTAGTGATGCCACATTACTCAATAGGTTCACCCAGGTGAGAATATTGATTGTTCTTTTTCATGGTCTCGAAGGGGAACAAGGCTTTTTTGACCTATTCATACTATATAAGTTAATCATGCATGATGTTGAAAATTGGACAACACAATAAGGACACTTTTTCTGAATATTAAATATTTTTAATTTTACAGTTAAATTGCTTCATTAATTACAGTGAATTTTTTAAATACGGCACCAGAAATTTCCAGACTATTTCTTCTTTTCATTTATTTTTGATCTTTTAGCACTGGAGATAAACCAGATACAAAATTTTATTTATAATCTCTCATTTGAATGAATTTGGGGAATTTTCTAAAATAAGTGGGAACATCAATGCTAAGTAGAAATTTTCTTATTTAATTTTATGAGAAAAATTTTGACATATCTTTTCATATCTGTTTGAAATTAAATCAATAATCTTATAAGCCACCCAAACATTGAAATAGCTTTAAAATTTCTAAAAATACTCATGCAAATCTGTTTTTCCTGTCTATACTAGTAATATCACCCAGAATAAATTGAGCTAAAGATAGCAATGTTTAATGTTTCAAATTTACAATGACATCAGGACTTGTAGACACATCTTAAACAACATATAAAGATATCAGAAAAGTCATCTGCATGGTAAGATCAAAGATAAAATATTTTGGAGAAAACATAAAAACCATGCTGCTTTAAACATAGTCATACAAACTCTTTAAGGTTACTAAAAATTAAATTAAGTAATAAAAAAGAAAGTCGAAGTAGACTCTTAGTTACCAGAAATTACTAGAAATACAATTTCAAGAACAGGAGTGGGAAGTAGAAAAAGACAAGATCTCCTGAGTAAATTAGGAGCATGGGGACATTGGGAGAGGGTTGAAGAGGAGAGAAGAGGCGGGGAGGGGAGCAGAGAAAAATGTAGAGCTCAATAAAAACCAATTAAAAAAAGAATAGGAGTGGGAAAGTTATTGAAAGATATTGCCTGAGGGTTTGGATATCGGTAAAAGTCTTGTTTCGTTAAAAAAAAAATCTTCTCTTGTGGAAGGGAGTGAAATAAAACCCGTGGTAAGAAGATGTGGGTGATTATGAACCTGGTGTAAAATTGTGTTAGAAACCTTAACTGTAGTAAAATACAGGGGAACAAAATGACATTTTCTCGTTTGTTTATCAGTAACAGCGCATTTCTGGAAGAAAAATTATGTCAGAAAAAATTATCTGAAGAATTTGACATAACTTTCTCCTTTGGCCTCATGACTATCATTTGATAACTGATTTAATTTTTCAACTTTACTTATTTCTATGTTTAAATAAATCAAGATTGAAACGGATTCCAATTTTGTACAGCATCATAGCATCCTGAAAGTTGGTACTAAAAGTAATTTTTCCTGAAAATTGATGCAAAGTTCTACTTCAAATCTGTAACCATGCACATAATTTTGAGGGTAAGAGAAGATAATTATACTAAATATTCAAATTACATGTCAATATGGAATCTACTAAGCAAAGTATTAAGATTTCGTCGAATCATATTTACTTATAATTCTTGAAACAATAAAATAATTATGCAGAAATGCTAGACATTTTTAAAGATGAAACATTTCCAAACATTAATGTAGTTTTTCATGTTGTTTTGAACAATACAAAATGTAAAGATAAATAACTTGAATATTAATTTTATACTATCCTGTTAGTTTAAACTGCTCCATCTTGAAGGTAAATTGTTTCACAGAAAGAATAGCTGAACTACTCCAAGTTTTATATTCATTTAACAACATTTATTAATAAGCCATATCTATCATAGAATAAAATGATATAAAGCAAATATACTAGAAATTTAATATATCTTAAAATATATTTTATCAACATGGTAAGACCCTAAACTCAGTGACAGAAAGTTTCAAGTATTAAAAACAATACAGAGATTTTTCTGTCAAAATTTTCATTAGCACATTACAGGAGGTCTTTTTTGGTGAGAATTTTTGTTGTTTGATCATTTCATATGCATGCAGTTTGGTTAAATCTACCCTGTGACCTCTCTTCACTTTCTCCCATTTTGTGGAGCTCCTTTGTCTCCCAACTCATTGCTCTCACAAAGGCAATGAGGAAGCACTGAATCACAGTAGAAAATCAGCATCCTACAATCAAGGTTACACAAACCATCCCAGGAAATTTAGAAGAAAATTAAGGCAGCCAGGCTCATTCTGTGAGGCTAGAAAATGTATGTCAGATGAAAGAACAACACTGGAGAAAGACACTCCAGACTGACAATCCTCAGATTAAAAAAAAAAAACTACCATGTTTAAAAACATTAATTCATCACGACTACCTGAGATTTGTCTCGTACATGCAAGTTAGATATAACACTTGAAAATATTTCAATGTTATTTAAGGTATAACTGATTCTCTGTAGTCAAGGTTTCTGTATCTGCAGATATAAGCAACCACAGATTGAAAATATTTGTGGAGAAAAATATTTCCATTCTGAACACATAAAGACTCTCCTTTCTTGTTGTTATTCCATAATCTGTGCAATATCAGAACTGTTTATGTACTATCTACACTGTGGGATGTGCATCATGTGATCTAGGGAAGATTTCCTTTGGGAAGATATGTGTGGATCATAAGAAAATGCCAGTTGTATACAAGTTGTGAGTACCCACAGATTTTGGAACTTGAGGGCATATGAAACCAACTCTCTGATGATAGGCTAAAGGACAATTATTCTATCAAAATAAAATATTCATGGATAGAATTTAGAAAAATCAGGATATAAATGTAAAATATAATAATAATGCATTGTTGAGAGAATGCAAAGACAACCTAAATATGTGAGAAATTTCTTTATATAAAAAACTAAATTCACTAAAATTAAACTTCTCATAAAACAAAATCAATGTAAGAACAAGAATTTATCAAAGTAAAAAAACTCTTCAAAATACATCATTAACATAATAAAAAACATTAGGAAGGTCAGAATTTCAAAGTTAACAACAGCATTACACTGTAGTCTAGACAAAATAATAGTTCAAATACCCATATTGAAGAGAATGGAAAGCAAATTGCACTACACTGATGTGGTAAATATTCAAAGCAATGAAAATAATTCTTTATGGATCCAAACAGCTTTGATAAATCTCAAATTTACCATGCTGACATTGAAATTTGATATTGTTATCTAACTATTTATTTTACTGTTCTTTCATTCTATTTCCTACTGCTGTTTTATCAAAGCATGCACTATAATGGACTGGAATATATCTTACTAATTTAATGACTGAAAACTCCAAATTTAAATATGTCTGTGGCATATTTTTCTTTGTAATATTTCTGTGACTACCACTTATAACAGATCTTTTATTTTTCTATTCTAAGCAGAAATTTATGACTATCTAGTTCTGGTTCTATAAGTAAAGGTTTATATCTTGTATTTTTTAAAAAGCAGAGTATTTGTTAAAGGGTTATGTGTGCTAGTGTGCTGCTGCTGTGAGAAAGACCCCTCTGACAAAAGGCAACTTAAGGCAGGGAGAGTTTACTTGGCTATGGTTGCAAGGGGCTGAGTCCATGATAGTGAGGGAGGGTGGGCATCAGGACCTGGAAGGTCAAAGCTGGCATCTTCAACAACACAAGCAGACTCTCCAAGTCTCCCCCAGTGACATACTTCCTGCACCAAGGCTACACTGTCACCCCAGTGTCACCAGCTGGGGACCAAGATTATATTATCATATATTCAAGATTTATATCCTATAGATGACCATTTGGGGTGGGCATTTCTCATTCAAACTACCACAGGTTAGAATTTTAGTTCTTAGCCACAGAGTGGTGGCACACACATTTAATACTAACATTCAGGAGGAAGAGACAGGCAGATATTTGTGAGTTCAAGGCCAGCCTGATCTACAAAATCTAGGTCCAGGACCACCAGAGCTGTTACACAGAGAATTCCTGTCTTTTAAAAAAAAATAGATTTTAGCACTTTAAATTCTGTATTTATCTTCAACTAAAACAATGGTTTCTACCAATTGCCCTTATTTCCTAGAGGATCTACTTAATTCTATTACTCTTTCTCTAAATCAAGTAAACATATTTTCTACAATTGGATGGAATAGCACCTAAGGACATAAACACATAAAATTTGTCTACAACTTGTGAATACAAACCCAGATGCCCCTCAATGGAAAAATGGATAAAGAAAGTGTGGAATATTTACG
>LOJH01059778.1:0-11218 GCA_001685095.1 Ellobius talpinus
GGGAGCCTAGTCTGTTTGGATGCTCACCTTCCTAGACCTGGATGGAGGGGGAGAACCCTGACTGCTCCTAGGAGTGGAAATAGAGGGGGAGGGGGAGGTAAATGGGAGGAGGGGAGGAGGTGGAAATTTTTAATTAAAAAATTAATAAAAGAAAAAAGAAAAAAATAGTTACAGTTCCTACTGGCAAAACACGCTGCTGTATTTTCCCAAACACTTATATTTTGGGTCTTTGGCCTCAAATGGAAGGCAATACAGTGTGATTTCCAAGATCTTTTAAAGAATCCTAAAGATATTTTACTTATTTTCAGACTGTAAGACTTTTGTTCAAGTCTTCTATACACTTATGAATTTTCTGTCTCTCTTACTATGAACTATTAAGGAAAATGAAATCTTTTTTATAAATTGTAAATTGTCTTTTCCTCTTGAATTTCTGATAAATTTATATCTAAAATTTGAAACTACTATTAGTGTCAAAAATATTGAGGGTAGTTGGGCAGTGGTGGTGTATGATGCCTTTAATCCCAGCACTTAGGATGCAGAACAAGGTGGATTTTTGTGAGTTCAAGGCCAGCCTGGTCTACAAGAGATAGTTCCAAGACATCTGGCACTGTTACTCAAAGAAAACCTGTCCTGAAAAACCAAAAATAAAATAAAATACTGAGAATAATTACAAATCTTGATTAAGCATTTCTTTTGAGGAAAAACTAAACATCCTTATGTTTGCTTTGGCCCAATAATATCTTCCCTCAATAGCTTTCTTTCTAATTTAACTAACACAAAACTTAAAATTAGTGTATATTATTGGGGTACTTTATAGTTTTAATTTAATGCTTAAATTATTTAAATTTTGTTTCTATAAAATTTATTTCTGAAGAGTAAAAATGCTCAAAGACTTTTCTAGAATTTCTATTTTGGAATGATATTTAGATTCATATAAAGTTGCAAATATAATACAGAATCTAATCTCCAGCTATCCCCATCATTTACCTTCCTCTCCTATTAAGATTTTATACCACAAGTGTGGAGCATTATTCAAAAGAGATTAATATTGTTTCACTAGTATTAACTGAAATCTAGTCATGGTTCAATTTTATTAGCTTCACAGATAATACTATTTCTGTCTTTCATCATCTTTTCCAGGATGCCAAATGCCATTTAGTTACCTGTTCTGCTTAGCTTAATCTCGCTGGAGACATTTTTTTTCAAAGTCTTTATTGCTTTTTTAAAAAGCCAGGTCAGGCAGGCAGTGGTGGTGCACGCCTTCAATCCCAGCACTCAGGAGGTAGAGATAGGTGAATCTCTTGATTTTGAGGCCAGCCTGGTCTACAGAGCAAATTCCAGGACAGACTCCAAAGCAACAAAGAGAAACCCTGTCTTGAACAACAACCCCCACCCTCCCACCAAAAATAGTAAGGTTATTTAATTTTAAAGTTCCTTCCATTTGAGCTGCTCTGATGATCTTTAAGATTTAGAGAGAGTTTGGGGTAGGAAGATGACTACAGAGTTTATAACTGTCCTTCCTCCTCATAACATGTCACAGGCAGAAAACATCAGCATGCAATACCCATGGTGTCAACCTGCATCGCATACACTAGCACAGAAATTACAGCACATCTCTCTGACCCATTAGCTATAAAGTGACAGTTTTTACCTATCTACATTCTTTGGAAGCAAACTACTGAATCCAGCCCACTCCTGAAGTGTGGGACAGGGAAAGCATCTGAGGGCATTGTATTTACTTTCTTCTACAGGAGAGAAAAACATTTACATCCATTATGCATAAATTTTTATGGGAGACATTTTTCTTCCTTTCTTAATTTGATCAATTTGTTTCAGAAAAGGATTATATTGAATTATTATTTATTTCATGCTACAAAACCAATACTCTGTCACTGTTCCTATATTAAAATGAGAAAAATTGGTTAAGGCTTGTTGCATTTTTGACATGATTTCATAATTAACTTAATTATGAAATCATATATCTAATTTATAGTAATTTTTAAATGTCTCCTGTGATTGTGCATATTTTGTGTTCTATTCTTTTCTCACATTACATCCCTTCTTGCAGTTTTCCTTTCCTTCTTTCTTCCAAATTTTTCTAACCACCTCCCCTCTCCTCTAGATCCACTTCTCTGTTTCCCTTGAAAAACACACAAACAGAAAAACAGCAGGCCTAACAAGATAAAATAAGACTGGGCAAAGCCCTCATATCAAGGCTGGATGAGGTAACCCAATAAGAGAAAAAGGGTCCCAAGAGCAGGCAGAAGAGTCAGAGACACCCCTACTCCCATCATTGGAAATGGCACAAGAACACCAAGCAATGCAACCATAAGAAATATGCAGAGGACCTTGATCAGACAAAAATAGGATCCTTGTTTGTCACTTCAGTCTCTGTGAGCCCCTTGGAGCCCTACTTAGTTGTTTCTTTGGGTTGTATTATTCTCCTGTTGTCCTTAATCCCTTCAAATCCTAGAATCCTTCATTCCCCCTCTTCTGCAGGTTTTCCATGGCTCTGTCTGGTGGGTGTCTGCATCGACTCCTTTTAGCGGCTGGATGACATCCCTCTGATGGCATTCAAGATAGGCACCAATCAATGAGAATGGCAGAATATCTTTAGGAATAGTTTCATTGATTTTTATCCTGTTTCCTTTTCTTCACTCAGTTGTGTTTGTTTCTATCTTATGTCTCTCCACTGCCCTGCCTTTGGTTTCTGGCCATTCAGGTAGTGTCAGGTGTGGGCTCCCTTTAGACTCTACCAAGTTGACAATAAACACGAATCATCAAAAGTCTACATCTTGTCAACTTATAGCCCAAACACATCAATTTAAATCTATGAACATTCTCTGACTTGTCCCCATAGGCTTATGCTGTCATCTTATAATGTAAAAATGCATTCAATTAAATGTCAAAAGTTCCCATAGTCTTTAATAATCCTTATGCTGTTGTAAATATGGAGTCCAGGTCTCATCTGAAACTCATTGTAATGAATTAATTTTGAATGGAGATACAGTCAAGACAGAGCTACGTATTGCCAGCATGTAATGACAAAGTAAATATTTCTTTTGAAAATAGGATAAATAACAGTGTTGCATGGCAAGACTAATCCTGCAGGGTAAACACCAAATTCCACAGCCCAGTGTCTGCCATTTGGAATTCAGAGTGAACGTGTCTGGACTCTTTGGAGTCCTATGTACACCCTCTTTTTAACTTTTAATGTTTGTAGCACATGAATCTTCCATGTGAATGCAGTCTACTTCCTTACTCAGATTTTCTTGGCAGATGTGCAATGGTCCTATCATCTCCAACATCTTCTGGGTTCCATTCTGTCCAGGGGTTTGCTTCTGTAGCTACATTCAGTGGCCTCTTAGTACATCCCTGCATTGACTTTGACCCTTCCAATCATTTGTTGACTGCAGTAGTTTTATGGAACCACATCATAAGATTCCACAACTCCCTTAGTGCTGTTTCTATTCGGACTACATACCCAGCACCACGTGCGTAATGTCCAATTTCTTCTCTCGACCCTGGGTAAATATTAGCTTCCTTGGACTATAGTTTTCCTTCTATTGTGTATAGCAAAACATTTCTCTGGCCAAATCCTTTGGAGCACAGGAGAAACTCTTCAGTGGCAATCTCTGATGCACATAGGCTCTTGACTTCCAAACATGGTTATATTATTTCTTTGTCAAAGTTATGGCATACTTTTGTTTTGCATATACTACAGACTTTATTATTATTCACTATTTTATATGACATTTAAAGTTAAATATGCCTACACCATATAGCAGTGATGTTCCTCATGGCTTCTTTAGACCAGTGTAGGGGCTATCTCTATTTTTCAGCAACTTTATGGCATGTCTTGATATGTTTTTTCTACTGCTAGAGTTTTAATGACTGTCAGTTTCAATACACCAAAATTTTGAACATATTTGGGAAATATGTGGTTACTATTTCTTTAAATCACTTGCTTCTTTACAGATAATTTTTATTTTTAATATTCCCATTATATATCTGCTTTCCTGTTTCATAGATCACCATTTATGGATTTGATATTCATTTCCACTAGATTTTTTTTTATCTAATCCTGTTTTGATGGTGTTTCTGTGTATGTGAATTCTAAGTCCGGTAATATTTTTATTATACTCTAATACTGTGTCTGCTAGGGTATATTTTTCATTTACAATCTTACATACTGCCTTACCTATAGAAACACAATTTTATGTTTTGAGTGGTTTCTATTTCTCCTTCTTTCCTGTGTAATAATTTTACTTATATCTTTTAATATTTATAATATTTTTATGATTGTTTCAAGGTCTTGCTTAATCTTCCATGATATTTACATTTCTGGGTGATTCCTATTCATTTTGCTCCTAGTTGTTTCTTATGTGTCTATTAGATATTACTTCCCAAAATGATAACTGTAATTTGGGTGTCAGACACGAAAATTTTACATGTATATCTACAAGGTGCTGATGCATCTATTTCATAAGTATTGCATTTTATTCATGGGCATGTCCAGTTACTTGCAGATATGTTTGATTTTGTCAACATTTGCTACAAGGATTTGGTTTCTAATTTGGACTACAGAGCATCCTTTATTTTGTGTCTAGTCTAACTTCTTTCTGAAGGAATATTGCTGAGGCCACCACCCACGGGACCATAGACTCAAGTTCTTTGCTTTCTGTGAATACAAACCACTCTCACCCATCTTGATTACTGAGACTCGTTCACAGCATCTTGAGAAGCTTGGGGCCTTCTTGCTCAGAAAAAAAGGCTTCTTTCACTTTGCACAACAGAATACAGCTGGTTTCTTCAACAAACTAAATAAATACCTAAATCAATGGTACTGTTAAGAACTATCCATTTAAAAAAAATGCTGTGGGAATTATGCTACCCTGAATTCTGATGTCTTCTAGCTCAGCTGATGTGAGACTGTAAGATGATTTTTCACACCTGTAACTTAGCTTTGGCTCAGAGATACCCAAGGAAGTGACCAAAATTGAAGCTGACTTTCTTTTCATGCAGTTTATCTTCTCACGGCATCTTTTCAACAATACTGGAAATTTTTGTTTGGTGTACTTTCTATGTCTGGGTGACTAACTGTAGGAATTAATCATACACAGGTAAAACAGAAAGGATAGCCAGTCCATCATCTTCTAACAATTAGATTATTTAAAAATCAAAAATAAACAATTAGTTACAAATTCATCTTCTGTGCTAAGTCAGTAAAACAGTATACAATTCAATTTTTTAAAAAGCTTAAATAATGTTTCTCACTGCAGCAGAGTATTTTCTTAGTTATTTATATTAAGTAAATATTTTAATTAATGCCTTTTGAGTATAATTTGCTTAAAGGAAGCTAAACATAACTAACAAGTAACTAGCACATTTAGACAGTTTTCTTAGTACTTTAGTTATTTACAATCTTTAGAAATTATTTTTTCATTAGGAACATGAAGAAAATAGCAAATATATGTATTTCTAGAAAGTTACCTAATCCTTAAATAGTGACTTCTAATATTATATGACTTAAAAGAAAATTTAGAAATTGAAGAGTTATTTAAAAATAGCAGTATCTAATAATGTTAACACACATATTTGAGGTTCATGAGTGATTTCTAACATGTCTGGGGTTGCAAAATATATTACTCCAGGTTTTGCACAAATCTAGAAGCACCTGTTCTCTTTCTAAAAGATCATTTGACCCCTAATATTAAACTTAAAACTAGCTATGTTAAACATAAAAGCAAGCATTAAAACTTTTCCATTTTAATAGTATTAATTTTTTCTTTAATTTTAACAATTTAAGGCTGAAGAAAGAGGTCAATTTACAAACTTCTCATTAAACAAAGATAAGCTGTTGGATTCTGTAGAACCCAGCTAAGGGGATAAGCATGCTGGCAAGCTTTAACCTTGCTGATCAGTCAGCTAATCCATGGTACAAGACCCAGAGAGAGAATCCTGGGTTCAAAATCAAGGTTAAGAGCTCCTCTAAACTCCACATGCATGCATATATTTGTGTATCAAAACACTAATAAAAATTGAAATTAAAATTATCAGGCAAGATGGAGATTTTTGAATGACTTAATGTGATGTTTCATAAATTAATCAGTATGAAAATTTTAGCTTCCTTGCTAATGGGGAAAAATTTACTGATTCCACACAAGACCTTTAACTATTTTGGGGAAAACACATTGCAATGGAGTCACTTTGTTTTGTTTTGTTGCTCTGCATGATACAACTATTTCATCAGAAAAAAAAGAACAAAGTGAGTTCAACAATTTGAGAATATTTTTACTGTTTTCATGATCCCTCACAGAGAAAGAAACAGGACTGACCTGCCCCACAGTTCCTGATGGAAGGGAGCTGTGTCAGACTGCCCCGAACATTAAAGACGACATGTGCAAAGGTGAAAAATACACTTTCTGCCAGTGTACTATTTTCTAGGACAGAATGCATCTGAAGAGACGGTGACAGCTCACCCCTGAAGGGTTCCCATATTGTTATGTCTATGCTTGTCTCTCCCTGTTCCAATGCTCCACATTTCTGGAGGTAATCAATACAGAGTGCGTTACAGAGCCTCGGATTCCAGATAATTTTCTTACTTGCAATTTATGTAAAGCAACACAACACACACACACACACACACACACACACACACACACACACACACACCCCAGATGACCTAAGTCATATTTCATTATAGTTCATACCGGCAAAAGTGCTAACTTTGTAGGTTCACAACGTCATGCTGTATAACAAGAAAATCCCTCATTATTTTAAAAGCAGTTTGAAAAATTTTGGGATAACAGCTCAGTGGAATAAAGCAGAAGTCTGTAAAAATAACAGAAACAAAGCAGATGTGAAAACATTGTAGTTACAGCCTTTCTTCGATCAGCATTGTGCCATCTCTGCAGTGAACAAATTAGGCCAACAGACCTCGCTGCTCACAGTGCTAAACCTCACAAACCAAGCAGAAGCTGTGTATTCCAAGTGCAGCTTTAATTGGTATCAGAAATAAGATTCACTGATGAATTTTTCAAAGATTTATAGATGTATTTCTGGAGGAAAGTATTATTAACGTACAGAGTATTAGGGAATGGTAATGTTATATCTTCGTGACTGAAACCATGTGGTGTTTAGGATTGTTCTATCCAATAGTTCTAAAATAGACACAGGCTTGGCAGGACACGTAAGGAGAAACCATCCTGGGAAAATTACAGTTGAGTTTTGTGTAACTCCTTTGAAGTAAACCCATAAACTTTGTGAGTTGAAATATAAGTCCTGAACTCCCAAGTACCGTTTTTCCCTAAGATAAGAAATTTTAAGTTGTCAAGAGTCAACGTGAGTTGAGATGACTTTGGAACCTTTCTGCAGAAACGAACACAATTTTAGTGTGACTTTTAGTTCCCTGTGATATATACCACAGACACTGTGGCTACAGTTTCTAAATACGGAACACAGTGCCATGGCATCATTAAATGTACTTGCTTTTAGGCTCTCACTCATTACAAGATACATCATCCAGAGGAAAAAGAGAACTTTCAAACTCAGTTGATGATAATGAATTACTGGATTTCACAGATGTTTTCACTTTAAAATGGAATATTATGATGGCGCTAAAACGTTTCTTCACCATTGCTGTCATTTGCATACCATTCTTGGCGATGTTTACACTTTCAAAGTTGGAATGTTTTTGAGCTCATCATAGCCCAGTCCTAATGTTTCTCAGTACATCTGTGGAAAACCAATATCTAGGCAGTTTCTGTCAGCTCAATCATCTCTGATGAGTTTGTACTGTCTTTCAAAATGTTCAGCGAGGATTTTTTTTTTCCATACGGGACTTAAAGATTCTTCTTTATGGATATTCAACTTGGATCTCAAAAGGAAGAAACAAATCAAAATGATGTGTCAACATACAAATGGACTTCCATTCTCACACGTATTTCAATAGCATCATTCTGGTGGACTTATAGTGTATCACAAGGATTCCCAAATCATTTTAATTACGGATTCAAAGAGAACCGATGCTTTGTTTGGCAACAATGAAGTCAATTAGATTTTATTCAGCCTCTGAAGCGTGGAGAACACCCACACGCTGCAGGTGCCAATAAAGGAAGGCTTGAAGGAATATAATTCAAAATGTAAAATATTTCAGGAAATAAATCTCTATTAAAATTGATGTGGAATTAAAGAGGGAAATGGTGGTAACAAACAATTAGCAGATGGAAGCTCTTTTTCTTTATTTCTTTCTAAAAAAGAGTTTTAAAGAAAAAAACCTGAGCTTTCAGCACAGCAACACTCTTTTTTGGCTGCCCATTGGCTTGAAAAAGGTGATGATGTTCAAATCACTATGAACTGCTCTGATTCATTAGTTTTCCTTGGAAAAGATATTCAGAGAAGACCAATATAGACATTTCATGTCACCTTCTCACCAACACAAGTGATATAAGTTCAGAGAAATTTGTTCAATCTACATACTATTCTTATTTTTCCTTCTTTTTATTGTTACTAGCATTTATTTTATAATTTTATTATGGTCATAAAACTTAAAACTAGGTACACCCTCTTAATACATATAAGGGAACCATATAATATTCTTTTAAACGTTTTTAACTGAAATAGAATTGCATAATTTCTATCGTGCCTTTCCTCCATCTAGTCCCTCCTAGCTACCATTCCTTTATCCTCTCCTATGTCCATTCCCCCCTCTCAAGTTCAAAGCCTCTTTTTCTCTGATTTTATTGTCACATAGAAATATGCGTGCATATTTAGTTTATGTATATATGTACATATATATGCATGTGAATGCACATGCAAAAATACAGACACACACAGACACCTGCTGAGTCCATTTCTCTTACTTCTGTATGGTTCTAGGACTGACCACTCTGAATTCTAAATCTTTACATCCCATTATAGCCATGAATAAGTATATTTACCACACCTTCAATGAAATCTCTCTTAATAGCAGTTAGAGACCATCACCAAAACCACAACTGGAAACAATGCAGAGATCAACAGATGATGACATGTTCAACCCCAACAGACACATTGGAAAAAGAGTTCCTCCATCTATTGTTGAGAGAGCATCAATGAAAGAGAGAGCATGAATATTGGAAAGCCAGAAGAATACCAGGACTCTGATGTTCAAGTGTTTCCTAGAAATAGCTGCATGAACAATACTGGAATGACAATAACTTCACTGGACATAGCTCAACTGCTCTGGACTCTAGGGTCAAAACTCATGAGTTTTATAGAATCTTTTTTCCTCTTTCTGATATTGGAAGGACAAACACAGCTTCTTGTTTTTGAGTCCATGTTACCTACAGGAAGATTACAGATGTCTTTTATTTTGTTGATAAATTCATTTTGTAACTAATGCACTAAATGCTTGTAGGTCATATAATCACTTTATATTTGGTTGCTATTTCTCTGTATTGACTGAGAATTGTGTCATTTGTTCATTTTGCATGTGTTACCATGGTGCGTTACAATAATTGACTTGCTTGTTTAGCTTTTATGGTTCCTTACAAATAAGTCTACCTCCGTTACCCAGGCAATGGCAGTGCACACCTTTAATCCCAGCACCTGGAGGTAGAAGCAGAAGAATCTCTGAGTTTGAGGTCAACCTTATCTACAAAGTAAGTTCCAGGATGGCCATGGCTACACAAAGAAATGCAGTCTTAAAAAAAAAAACATACCTGTCTTGGTTATCTAGTATAAAGCTTGCATTGGGTTGGATTTAATTTGGATATTTTTGGTTGGTGGTTTTTGAATCTGTATTCAGGAAGGATAATGTTCTGCAAATGTTTTTTTTTCCCTGTTTTCTTTCTGTGGTTTTCTTGTGCTGTCTAATGTTGCTTTGATGCCAACCTGATATTAGTTTTTTACATGAACTTAATTTTTTCCACTAGTTTTTGATATTTAAATTTTTTATTAGCTTAAGATTGGTGGTCATTCTTAAATTTTCTTGAAACTCAAAACTAAGGTGGTCATTCTACTCAAAACTAAGGTGCTTTTCACTCTTCAGAAGTTATTAATTATTGACTAACTTTTATTTATATTTATGACACTGTTAATACTTTCTATTTTTCTCATTATGACAGGGTAAGTTGTATATTTCTAGTATTTTTCTCTTTCCTTCTAAATCAGTTTGCAGATAATATACAATGATCTGCAAGAAGGGGTTTTATTTTTGTGGCATCATATAAGCCCCGCCTTGTTTTGGATTTTGCTTTGAGGTTCTCTATTTCTCTTGGTAATTTTATGTTTTCAAAAAAAATCTTAACAAAAGCACTTCTTTATGTTGTTAATTTTTCTATTATTTTCATTCTCTATGTTGCTTGTTTCTGGCTTAGTTTTTACTTCTCTCATATTGATACTTTGGATTTCATTTGTTTTGTTTCTGATTCCTCCAGATAGAAAGTTAGATGTCTCTTATTTGACTGACTTTGATGTGGGACTTTATGGCTTTTAAGCTTTGTTTTATTGCTTATTGCTTTTCTTAGTATGCCATAAGTTTCAGTGTATTGTATTTTCATTTTCTTAACCATTACAGATTTCTCTTAGATATTTATAGGTTCAAAGGTTATTGAAGGAGTTTTCATCATTTGTTAAAGCCAAATTATACTTGAATACTCATCAATACTACATTAAGCATACCTGTGTGGCAAAAACTGTGAGACATAGAGAAACACATAGTTGTTGTAGGAGGTTTCTGTCCTGCCCAGACTACTGAAATAAAAAGACAGAAACCATATTATTTGCAATACTCTTTGGCGAATAGCTTAAGCATATTTCTGGCTAACTCTTATATCTGAAAATAGTCCATCTCCCTTAATCTGTGTATTGCAACTTGGCTGTGGCTTACCAGGTAAAGTTCTGTCCTGAGCATCTGTCTCCTGCAGGGCTACATGGCTTCTCCCTGACTCTGCCTCCTTTCTCTTAGCATTCAGTTTAGTTTTCCCCACCTAGATCTATTCTACCCTATCATGGGCTCAGGATAGTTTTGTTATTAACCAATGGTATTCACAGCATACAGAGGGGGAGTCTCACATCACATAGTGTATTCTCTTTGTTGAGATTCATCAAAGTCTGTAGTGATGAGGCAAGCAGGCCTGCATTTCATCCCCCCGGCTCCCACAAGACTAGCTTATACCCAGAAATAACAACATATAAATTATATTCATTTAAACACTGCCTGGCCCATTATATC
>LOJH01059780.1:0-11218 GCA_001685095.1 Ellobius talpinus
AAAAAAAGTGGGAGCTCTGCAAGCCCGTCATCAGATGGGTGGAGAAAGTACATCTCTATAATTCATCGGCCAGCCACTTGCATGGACACACGCAGGTACGTGAGCACACACATACCCCAAATGCACACACATATGCACACACACACCAGCCACACACACTAAGTTTTGTAATATTTTGGGGCTGTTTGTTAAACCTGATCCTCTCAGGCTTTCTCAACTGATTTAAATACACCATAAGGCACTGTATTGCCCTGAAGGGAAACTGTTGCAAGGCATGATGTTACCAGCCCATAATTCTAGCACAAGGGAGGCTGAAAGGGGAAGATTTCAAGTTTGAGGTCAGCCTGGCTTTATAGTGAGAACCTATTTCCAAAATTAAAAACAAATAATATTCATAAATAAGCCCCTAATTTTTTTTACTGCAAAACAAAGTTCCATTCTTCAATATTAAACAGTTCAGTTTAGGCAATTTATATAAAATATATTATTTGTCTACCAGAAATATGAACACATAGTCACTTCCCAGATCGAATTTTTAAACAAGTATATACAAACATCATTTAATATATATCCTTCTGAAAATTTCAACTTAGAAAATAAACTTTTTAAATCGAGTTTCAGCTGTCTGCTCACAATTCTCAAATGCGTCCATTCTCCCTCTTGGCTAAGCTCTCCACTTTGTCGAGATGTTGCTCCATGTCTTTTGATCTAAGAGAAGTAGACCCCAGCCTCACCGAGAGGGGGCTACAGGCCCTAGTTCTGATGACTGGATAAGGGGAAAGTCTCTGAAGGGTCCACACAGAGATGGTCTTGTGCTCAGAGAGGCCTCTGCCCCTGCCCCACTACTCCCTAACTCTCCAACAGCAGAGAGGTAAGCTGCTGTCCTCTCCCCAGAGCCCACGGACAACCTAAGAACCGAGACAGTGCCTCAGCACCCAGCAGCCTCCAGGCTCACACCCTTAGATGAGTAACCTACTGTAACTTACTGTCTACTGATGAAAGAGGTTTTAATAGATACTGCGGATATTGATTCTAAATGCTTCTCCTACCACGCCCCTCCTCAAATCAAACAGATGATTAATAATATAGACTACAGAAATGTCACTGACATTTGGGACAAACCAACAGAGGATGCACACTGTGACTCCATTCTAAGTTTTTATATGTATGATATCATGAAAGATTTTTTTATTCTTTAACCCTCATTTGTTAAATTTTGTAAACATGAAAAGAAATAAATAAGGAAAATGGAGGTATCTCCTACACTAGAAGTGAAGTTTTTCATCCAAATGGTTTATATAAACAGGCCTATGTTTTATCCCTATGATAAGCACCATAGCAAAGGATTGCAGATGTCAGGCAAAGCCACATCCTACATGGAGCCGTGCCTGTCCCTCTAGCTGGGATTATCCTTCCTCTGCAGTCAGCCCCTTCTGAGGTAATTGATGGCAACTATAAGTTCGTGAGTGGACTTTCTGCTTAGTTCTTCAGGAATATACCACATAGCAATGGTCGCCCTGGTCACAATCTGACGGTAAGACCAAGTCACCATCCTAGCCTAAAAATATTGACCTTGGATACTGACCAGTAGTACTAAGATATTTGAAAGAAGACAAGAGACCAACAGAAGGGGGAGGTGCAGGCCAGAAGGAGTGAGGAAAATGACTAAGGCAGAGAAGGGCAAGGATGGGAAGGAGCAGTTAGAAGGAGCCAAAGGGAAGAAGATGAGCTAACTCCACACGGACATGGTCCCACTGGGTACAGAATACATTCACATAAACAAGCATGACGGTGTGTAGGAAAGTTACACAACAAGAAAACGTGCGCCTGTATATATTGGTAGCAACCATGGATCTACTAATGCCCTAAATCAACTTCTTCACATTAACTAATCTAAAAGGTAAAAGTAATTATGCTGAAAACATTACACATTATAAACAGTCTAAAACACCAAGTAAAAAATAGCTTAAATTTTTTCTCATTGTAATGTAAGAATTACTATTTAAGAAAAACATAATTGTCTGCAGTTTGTGTTTAGATGTACAAATGCTTCAATTATACTCCAGAAGATAGTTAGAGACAGATCAACAGAAAGTACACCAAGGGCAGATATCCAAAGGTGACTGGCTCCTGCTGTGTCCAGTCCTGTCCTAAAAATTTTTTTAAATATAAATAAAGAAAGAAAGAAAGAAAGATTAAGACTGGTTTTCCAAACATTAGTGGGAACATAGGTTAACTCCCAGGGCTAACCTGCCAGTGCCTGCACGTCTAGGAGGGCCAGGGCTAACCAAGAATACACACAGTCACAGTGATTAAGGATTCCGTTATTTATTCTATGCAGAGAAGCTGAGGAAAGCATAAGACAACTAAAAGAACAAGAAGCTGGGTAGCAGGGCTTTACTCCAAACAAATGTACAACCCATAACTTCAAAGTACCAATTGTTATCATGGAAATCAGCCTTTTTGTCTCAATAGTCATTTTCCGCATTTTTTTAAAAATACCAATTTCCCCATTCCACAGACGATGGAAAGAACTTAACACTCTCTTTGTTCTATCATGAGCAACGGTTTCACAATAAAAACCGTTACTAAGAACTCACTTAAGCGTGGAGCACAACTACGCATATGTATTAGGAAACTAGACCCTGTTCAAGATTCTGGTTCAGTCTGTGGTATTCTCACCATGCTGCTTAGTGTTCGGCTATCAATAGGTGAATACTATGAGCGAGCATCCAGAGAACCAGGCTGGCTACGGCTAAGTGAGAGCTGAGCTCAATTCCATCTGTAGAACTTGATTATCTACGCACAGGAAGGTAATTAGCAACCACGAACTGAGAGTGGGCTGAGCACAGGGCAGCCCACTACAGAGCAGTGAGAAGTCTACTCTGCAGGCTTCTAACTCGCCGCACGTCACACACCGGGAACTCAGTGTAATAAATATGTGTCGTGTGCAGAAAGGGCCAACACCACAGTCTGCAAACACTGAGGATTTGGGGGCAATTTCCAGAGAGTTAAAGCAGGACTGGAGACCGAGTGTCTCTCTGGGACATGAGGGGAAAGAACATTTCAATCACGAGCTATGAATGTGACAAGAAGGGCCCTGGAGTGAGATTAGGAAGTGAGTTCTCTGCTAGCCCCTGATGGAAATCAGCTGCCTCCCTTTCATGATGGAAGGACTGACACAGTGACCCCAAAACCCCACAACGAGGTAAAGTTCTTCTGTGAAAAGTTCCCCCTTCACTCCAGTCATCTGCTGAGAAAGCAGGCAGGAAACGCCTGGCCTGGAGCAGCGCCGGCTCAGGACAAGTGAGAGCAGACAAGCAGAGCTGAGGTCAGATATGCAACAGGCTACCCCCTTGTCTACGGAAACACTTTCAGAGTTACAGTCCAAGAATAAAAGTTACCCAACAGAAATACATTACAACTGTCAGAAGCAGACTTACATTCTACTTCTCGCTTTACCATTAGCATTTACAAGACTGAGATTTGGGGTATGTCATTTTCATTTTTTAGCCACGCCAACATCTCTGTTTCCAATATGGACAAGGAAAGGTAGGGAAGATGGAGCAG
This sequence comes from Ellobius talpinus, assembly GCA_001685095.1. Classification (NCBI taxonomy): domain Eukaryota; kingdom Metazoa; phylum Chordata; class Mammalia; order Rodentia; family Cricetidae; genus Ellobius; species Ellobius talpinus. The sequence goes on from LOJH01059780.1 coordinate 3,571, forward strand.
GTGAGCCAGAGTCCTATGGCATTTACAGCTGCTTCATCAAAAGTAAATACAGCAGAGCATGTGGTACACATTCAGCAAACATGTATTCGTGCTGTGAAAAAGCTAGTAAGGAATAACAATTAGTTGCCTGGCGATGGCAGCGCATGCCTTTAATCCCAGCCCTTGGGAGGCAGAGACAGGCGATCTCTGTGAGTTCGAGGCCAGTCTGGTCTACAGAGGGAGTTCCAGGACAGCCTCCAAAGCTACGGAAAAATCCTGTCTCAAAAACAAACAAAACCACAACGACGAAGAAATATCAATTAGGGACTAGAGGGATGGCTCAGGAAGGTACTCTGCTCTTCCATGAGACCTGAGTTTGATACCCAGCACCACACTGTGGCACACAACCATCAAGGGATCCGATGTGCTCCTTATGTCTCGACAGGTACATTCATGGTGCAAAACACCCATACAAATCAAATTAAAAACTAAATTAAAAAATAAAAACAAATAAAGATGGTAAAAACAAAGATGGTAAAAACAAATAGGATCAATCAAAAATGATCCTCAGAGAGCAAGCCATGAACTGATGGCTCAAAGTAGGAGAACAACCGGCACCCCCACCACCAGGAGAAGGGAACTGGGCACAACACAGCAACACATTCCTACCTGGTTGCTTGGGTCCAGACCAGCATAAGAATTTCTTGAACTGCAACCAACCGGAGGTGTGGCCTCTCGAATGAATTCTGACATCTCAATCCCTCCACCGGGATCGCTGTGCAAGAGAAAAGGGGCAACTGTCATCAACTATGAAGACCTCCTTTGTTTGGGGTTCCATCTTGTTCTCTGTAAAACCAAGAGGTTCTGTTTCTTATTCTCTTGTTGTTTTTTGCAGCAGGGTCTCTACTAGTTCTGTCTGTCCTAAAACCTATTCTGTAAACCAGGCTGACCTCAAACTCACAGAGATCTGCCTTCTCCTGCTTCCCAAGTGCTATTAAGGCATTCTCCACTAGGCCTGACAGGGGTCCTGTTTTTTTCTTTGTTTTGTTTTTATCCTCAAAGAGTAAAATAATGAGGACTAGTTTGTAAATCTGAAAGTTGGAACTATCTAATAACCACAGCACTGTTTGGAGGAACTCACAATTCCTATCTCAAGCTGTCCACAAAAAGCTCAGTGAGAAGAAACTGGCCTTAATTATAGAAAGTAAATAATTGATGACACATGCCATAAAACCACTCTTGCAAAGAAGTTACTGCCTTTTGTTTCCTAAGAGCAAGCCAAAGAGGCCAACTGAAAGCAATCAGATAACACGTGAGCTGATGTCTCAGAGAGACACATCTGACTGACTGTGTAACACAAAGACAGACACACCAGGGAAGACTCACCCTGGGTGAACTCCTCAGTTGTGTTTTGTAAGTTAAAGTACCTGGAATCTAATTGCTGTAAAGAATTAGAAGCCTGTGAGTTTAAATTTATGTTTGTTGCCCTGTATAGTGGTGCACACCTTTGATCCAGCACTTTGGAGACAGAGGCAGGCAGATGTCTGTGAATTAGAGGCCAGCCTGGTCTACAGAGTGAGTTTCAGGACAGTTTCAGGACAGAGAGACTCTACAGCAAAAAAAAAAAAACAAAAACAAAAACAAAAACAAAAAACCTAAAACCAAAACAAAATAAAAAGCAAAGATTTGTTTGCTGAGCTAGAATTCCAATGATAAAAAGTGGTTAACAGCAGGTCTTAGAAAATCAAAGGGTAAGGTATAAGACTTCAAAGAGCTGATGATACCCATATATACTAATTAGAAATAATAGCAAAAATTAGGTGAAAAAACTAACAAATTTCAAAATCTTAACGTGGTCTATGTTTCCTCAAGAACACAACTCTTAAAGCAACCTGTTTTTATTGGAAGCTGTTTACTTGTTCAAGTTTAAAACCTTGCCAGCCTGTATCTAATCCAACTCCCTGGGTAGCCAAAAAATTTTGGGTGATCAAAAAGGTTTTCTAGTGCTCTAATTTCCTCACCCCAAACTCTCATAAGGTTTAGATTACACTGACTCCAACACATGAGCTCTGCCCACCAAAGCTCTGGAAACAGCCCAGTTGTGGCCACCAAACTAGTTCTAGAGAAGGCACATTAGTCCAGTTCAAACTAGTATGGGTCAGGCCAGAAATGTCCCATAGTTGAAATATATTTCTCTGTGCCTGCCCATTTTTATTTTAGTCTTAATTTTTTGTGTATGAATGTACCTGTGTGTATGTCTGTGTACCACGTGTGCACCTGGTGTCTGGAGAGACAGGAGAAGGGCACTGTATCACCTGGAACTGGAGTTACAGGTGATGGTGAGCTAGCTGCCACTTGGGTGCTAGGAATCATACTAAGGTCTTCTGGAAGAGCAGCCAGTGTTCTCAGCTGCTGAGCCATCTCTCTGGTCCACGTATCTGGTAGTATTGAAGCTATGACTTTAAAGCCTGGAGCTATTGCAGACACTAACTGAGGCCAGAATGGTGGTGGTCACCTTTATTCCCAGCACTCAGGGAGCAGCAGCAGGCCTATCTGAGTCCAAAACCAGCATGGTTCACATATCAAATTCCAGGCCAGCCAGAGCTCCATGGTGAGGTCCTCTCTATCAAGTTAAAAACAAGCAGCAGCAGCAGCAGCAGCAGCAGCAGCAACTGACTGAAAGATCAGAATCTGGATAACAAAATGGGGAGCAGCATCATGAGGTGACACACCTGAAGACACCCCCACAGGCAGATTCTCTAGTACTGTGGACAAAAGAGCCCTTAAGTGTCTGGATGGCTTCTCTGCCATCAGAAGGGAATTCACTTGGCAGCACACCTTTACAAGTGTTTACTAGAGCAGCAGTTTGCTTTATGTTCCTTCTCTCACTAAAGGTAGTGTTCCTGGTTTGCTTAAGGAGTTTAGGCCACTAAGAACTTTCTAATCTGTTATACATCTACATAAATACAGCATCCTAGAAACTAGATACCAAGTTCATGGCCAATTCAGTACACTAATACCTGTGTGAGGAGAGGGAATATATGTGTTCCAGGTTGTTAGCTGTTCTGTATTAACTCATACCAGCTCTAAAGTCTACACCAAGAATTTAAGAGTATATAATGTAGCGACTCTCATCACACGAAGTCTGTGATGAAAAACGCCCAGTAATGTCACTAAAATGTACCCTCTCAGTCCCCACAGCAACCAAAAGATGCAGGGCAAAATGAAGACTAAGAAAATAAACATTCAATACCAGAGGAAGGATGGAAGCTTTCCTCTTGTTTTGTATGTCTACACATGTACGTGTACATATATTACATTTATCATATACCACAGAACCCATCCACTTAAACTTTATAACTCAGTATTTCTAGATATTCATAAAGTTATGAAACCATCATTATTCATCACCTCAAAAGCAAACACTTTTACCTGTTGCTTCTCTCTGTCTTTTCCATTCTCCTGCACTAGGCAAACACTGACCTACTTTTTGATCTGCAGATGTGCCCACCTGGGCATTTCATATCAACAGAAGAAGTATGGTGCACATAACGGCTTCCTCCTCTTGACGTAACATTGTAACATGCAACACTTCATTTATACTTGTGGCCAAACAACACTCCACTGTATGGACAGGTATTTGCTTATTCACCCAGAGGCAAAACTATCTTACTCATTTTCATATACCATTTCTGATTAAAAAAAATCCAAGCGGTCATAATATAAATGAGTCTATCCCAGTTTTAGAAATAATTGTTTTGTTTTTTAGTTCCTGATGAAATCCTCCCTAAAATTTGTAAATGTTTCTATCCTTGTTTTATTACGGAGGTAAACTCTGGCAGAAGATCTCCAAGTGAACAAGCTAAACTGTTGGCGTAGGAAGTTACAGTGTGTGGACAAACCTGCTCTATTTGCCGTGCACTTGGTGCGGGTACGGTTGAACACCAGGTCTATAAAACATAAAGCCACACACACTCTTTCTAATAAACTGTCCTGTCCTTCAACAACAGACACTGAGGTTCTTCTGCCCCCAACTGCCAACTATTCACTATTACTTAGGGCAGGCTTCTTCACGCCATCCCTGTCGACACTGGGGCTGTAAGTCATGGCTGTGAGGGTCTGGCTGTGCACAATGGCTGGCAGCCGTTCTGGTCCTTCCCCTCCCACAACTGATGCCAGCTGCATACCCTGTTATGAAAACTGGAAAGGCTCCTAGAATTGCCAGACACCCAGGGCCAGCATTACTCCCAGATGAGAAGCAATGACCCAGAACAAACACTGGTCCCTAGTCAACGTGAGGGTGAGAAAGGAAACGTTCAAGAAACAAAAAGGACAAAGCTAAAAGGCAAAGAAAGAATGCCTCCTTTATTTTAAACATCCTCTAATGAAATAACTATCATTCTCTCTTCTCCACAACCCTAAGTTGTGGCTTGAATACAGTCTGACACACAGACCAGTGAGGTACAGTGTTCCTTAGGCGTGAGACTGGCCAGGTGTAGCAAGGTGTGCTCAACATACACCTGTCGAGTTCAGCAGTTTACAATTCTTACAGAGGCAAAGGGGTTCACTGCAGCAAGCAATGTCAAGTTCAGGGAATCTCTACCTTTATGCCTTAATTTCCCCATCTGTTAACAAAACAAAACATAAACCAGGTACAAGGAAAGGCAGAGAAGCAGAAGTCTACCATGAATTACAGGGAGCCATCACAAACTAGGTTTCGGATCATTACTATCATATCAACTGCTGATGCTCAGGCTTTGGTCAGAATCACTGTAACACCCTATAATGCTAACTTTACAATTGTAATCTAGATTCTAATGATACTTATAAAAATAGAAGTAGATTTAAAAAAAGTCTCTAAGCAGAGTAGATCTCTCTCAGAAACCTTAGCCTAAAATCCAGTTTCATAAAGGTTAAATGGCTGGGCAGTGGTGACGTACGCCTTTAATCCCAGCACTCGGAAGGCAGAGGCAGGAGGATCTGTGTGAGTTTGAGGCCAGCCTGGTCTACAAGAGCTAGTTAGTTCCAGGACAGGCTCCAAAGCTACAGAGAAACCCTGTCTCACAAACAAAAGAAAAAAGAAGAAGAAAAAAAGATTAAATGGGAGATTTGGTTTATAGAAACAGAAAATGCAAGTCTCCAGAATACTAGCATCCAAATCTTTAAATTCAATGATTAATTTCTACTCATACTTTAAATATACAATAGAGGCATTAAAGAGTCTAACTCTTTAAGGTAAAGATTTAAGGGTTTTTTAACTACTGTATCACATAAGAGGAGTCACTGAAAATCCACAAGGCTCCAAGAGTTACTTACTCAAGCAATAAACTACTGCCCTAAGGAACCAAGCACGGTGGCCTACATAGGAACTCTATGGAGTCCTGGTTGTTTCCGTCCCTCAGAACAGAATGTGAGACAAGTGGGAGAGTGAAGAGGAGATGTAAAAACAAAAGCCTACAGCAGAAATCTCAACAGGCAAGTTTTAAAAAGATGGAGAATCCTCAAAAAGCTAAACCTAAATCTACCCTATCACCCAACTACACAGTTCCTTGGCTACGCCCAGAGGACTCAACAGTCTACTTCACAGATTCTTGCTCAGCCATGCTCACTGCTGCTCTAATCACAAAGGTAAAAATAAAATATCATCACACAGGAAATCAAGAAATTACATGAAGTGCATCATTGACAGGCAAGTTTAATAAGATTTCTAGATACAACAAAAACTGCTACATTTGAGAGAGAAAAAGACAGCAAAATTTAAAAATTTTTCAGGCAGAAAACAAAAATAATAAATTATTTTTTAATGGAGAAATGATAAATGGAATTTTGAAAAATAAAATAAATGGAGAAAAGTTTAATACTACAGATAAATACACTCAAAAAGAGAATCTATATTTTCAAAGCAATTCCAATAAAAAGGCCAAAGATCTTTGTATCAAAGATCAAAGCCCAACCAAGATGACTACAGTACTCCTGAGTGGGAACGAGGCTACCAAGAGCCAGGCACAGAGTTTCTGTAATGAGGAGACTGAGGCACAAACACCTGGAGCAGCACAGCAGAAAGGACAGCCGGGAACACGCCATTGTGTGCGGAGTTCACTTCTAACAGAGACAACACAGTGGCTGCCACCCCAGAGTCAGTTAAACAACACTGGAACAAAAATTAAGTCTGACCCCTTACATGACACTATTGACTAAAGTAATTTCATATAAATTCAAATGCAAAAATAAAATAAAGTTTTAAAAACATAGAAGAATATCAGATGACTGTACAGGGAATATTTTTGGAAGACAGAAAAATATCACTTACTAAAAAGGCTAAGTTTTGTTTTATTAAATCCAAGAAAGGATTAGAGATACAGTTCAGCTGGTAGAGAATCTGCCTGGCATTCCCCAGGTCCTGGATTCAATTCCCAGACCAATGACATCCAAAAGATACATCAACTTTAAGAAGTATGGTAACTGAGCCAAGTGTCATAGCACTAGTCTATAAGCCAACACCCTGAGTTGGAGGCAAAAGAATCAAGAGTTGAAGGCCATCTTCAGCTATTTCAGTTCAAGGCTAACCTGTATGACTTGAGAGCCAATCTCAAGCCAACAACAAAAGTATTAACAACCCTAAGAAAACTTAAGGAAAGAAAAATGCAAACTCAGAGATGCCTTAACATACAAAAGAATAAAACAATGGCATAAATAAATGAACGGTTTGTACTAGTCAACAAGAAAGACAGCTTCCCACGTCACAAATGGGCAAAGGAAAGAAAAGGAAGTTAACTGCCGCCAACGTGATGTCCAACCTCAGCAGCAATCAGGGCCCAACTGGAGTCACAGTGAAGCACAGTTAGACTGCTGGATGGCAAAGCACTGCTTGTCTTTTGAGATAAGGTTTCCCTCTGCAGCTAGGGTGATCGCAAAGTCACAGTAATCCTGCCCCAACCTCCCAGGTGCTGGGACTGCAGGCGTGAGCCACTGTGTCTGGCTAAAAGTTAAATTTTCACCATTACCAAATGTTCATGTGGATAGGGAACAATAAGGACTTTGAAAACTAATCGACAGAAATCATTTTGGCAAACAGCTTGGAATTACCTAATAAGATGAACTCAGAGATACCCTAAAAAACAGCTTGCATAAGTATACCAGAAGATATTCAATAATGTTATCAGAGGAGAAAGTTGGAAATAATCTGAATAGCCACTAGTGGAATGACTAGGCCATAATCTCTCCCTAGAGTATAGATTGCCTGCTGGTGAACATGAATAAATAAAAGTTACAAACATTAACATAAGTAAACTTCCTATGCAAAAAATGCCCCTTACAGAGAAATACGGCATAGCCCAAAGTACACAAAATAAATAATAGATACATTTAGGAACATCCATAAGGATCATGACATGAAACCAAAAAGAACAGAAATTTTCATACAGAAGTCCAGAAAATGTTCAGTATTGAACACATGAATGAAATGGGAAATGATGCATGAGTTTCTCCACAGCTGTATAATGCTCTGTCCTAAGCTGTGCGATGAGGGATTACATACTGACCTGAATATTAAATTACGTTTCTGAATTATCCTTATATTTGGTACACTCTTTGACATACACATTTTCACAATAAGTTCTTTTTTAAAAAAAATATTTATTTATTTATTATGTATACAATATTCTGTCTG
>LOJH01059781.1:0-10725 GCA_001685095.1 Ellobius talpinus
GGAAGAGCAGGCAATGCTCTTAACCACTGAGCCATCTCTCCAGCCCCCTCAAAGGTATTATTTATATTATTAACAAGAATCTGGTGTGGGAAGTCCTTCTGTATATATGTTGCTTTTATTAGTTAATGAATAAAGCTGTTTTGGCCAGTGGCTTGGAAGAATAGAGCTAGGTGGGAAAACAAAGCTGAATGCTGGGAGAAAGAAGGTGGAGTCAATGGGAAGCCATGGAGCCGCCACAGGAGACAGATGTTTCTACCTGATCCCACCGGAAACTTGCCAGTAAGCCACAGCCACATGGCAATACACAGAGTAATAGAAATAGGCTAATTTAAGATATAAGAGTTAGCCAGAAATACACTTATACAGAAATACACTGTATTTATACAGTTATACAGAAATACACTGGCCAAACAGTATTGAAATTAATACAGATTTCTGTGTGATTATTTCGGGAGTCTGGGTGACCAGAAAACATACAAGCAGCCTCCCCCTACAGGAATCACTTTTCTTCCACAATTTTAGTGATGTTATTCTTAACACCTTCTTCCCATAATTTAGTCATTTCATCTTCTCTTTCCACAATTATAGTCTCTATTTGATTTTCCTATGATGAAAATATTGAAAATAAATTTAAATTCTGCTTTTTCTTTTCTCTAAAAATGTAATAAATAATGGAAAATTGTGCTTTACTTGGTTTGGGAAAGAGTGTTTCCCTTCAAGTGCCAAGCAATTATTTTCAAGTTTACTCTATATATCTTGGGATATGGTACCAGCAATCTGGTCATCTTGGATTTTGATAATGGCTACCTTAGGACTTCAACACCAACAGAAATTTAGAACATGAGTAGAGAGAAACATTATGATACTGGCTACACTGTCTTGAAATAAATTGAAAGAAGTGAATGATTTACACAGTGAAAACTTTAAAACCCTGAAGGAATAGTTTGAAGAAATAACCAAAAGGTCGAAAGACCTCCCATGCTCCTTAATCAGTGGGGTTAATATTGTGTAAATGGCCGTCCTACCAAAGGAAATCCAGAGTCAACACAATTTCCATTGAAATTCCAATACAGATCTTTACAGAAATTGAAAAACACCTAAGTTTAATACTGAAATACAGAAGACTCAGAAGAGCCTAGACAATCCTAAACAAATACAACAACATCCCAGATTTTGAGTTATTCTTAAGATGTAACACAAAGGGGAGATAAAACATGCGAGTATAAAGAGTTAAGGCAGGACTATGAATAAATTGGAGTACACAGGGGAGTACACAGTACAGGAGGGATTATGGGAGGGATAAATTACAATAAAGATAGTTTAAAAAAAAGTCATATGGAAAGCTACTACTGTAGAATATCCCATATATACATACACATGCATATAAAGTTACAGACAAAGGGACAGGCATCCAAACCTAAAAAATAGTTAAAATAAGGTGCTGTACAGCTGGGCAACAATTCTGCTAAAAGATACTAGAGACAAGCAGAAGCCCAGTTCCAGGAATGGGTTATTTCTTTTGTAGTTGTTAACCAGTGAGGTCCCTTAGACCCCCTCAAATAGTAAAAAGCTATTGAAGCTGCTCTTGGTTACCCTCCAAAACTTGATGTTAGGACTCTATTGACAAAAACACGACAAACTTCACTCATAATGTGAAGGAATAAAGTTGATGCTGACCTGAAAGTTTCATCCCTTCAGACTAGCTTTCATATTTCTGGAAGGTTCTCTGCATACTATCAGAAAAGAAATTAAGCATCAATTATACCCAGCTATGAGTATTGCAGGCTACAACAAAGAATGGGCTGGCAAAACATACCTGTTATGATCTGCTGCTGGCTTGTCCTGTCTCTTTTAGAGACAAGCCCCACCCACTCACCCCTTCCACCATGGCAAACTGATCTTCCACCTGCATGGGCTCTCTCTCTTTGTCCCTTTTCTGAAGAAGTAACTGCTGCCTCTTCTTCTCTCTCCTCCTCCTCTCTCTCCCCTTTCCCCTTCCCTTCCATAACCCACTAAATAAACTATACCCAAACTTTCTCTTCATAGCGTGCCTATCTGTCTCTCACCTGCTATGGTTCCTCAAGGCTGTCCCACCAACCCACCAAGGTCTCTTATCTGCTGCATCCCACCCACCTGAGACCCACAGAGGCCTCAGATGGTAGGACTGGCTGCCCCTCATGGCCCACTGTGATATCCCATGCACAGCTGCCCTAAACCATAACATTGGTGCTCTGTGACTCAGCCAGGCTCTCTCTGTGTTCCCTCCCACACACAGGCAGGCTGGCTAAGGACACATGGAACCCTGGGCTAGGGAACCAGATTTCTCCACTACAGCACCAAGTTCCATCTGCCTGGACACTGACCTTCACGCTCACCAGCAGCTTTGATTGGTGAGTTTTTCCCTTCCAGTCAGCTTAACCATTTCTCCAAACCCAAGGCCTTGACCATTGAGCTCCCAGAAACCCTCTGGTGTTTCTAGAAATGTGGGGAGCCCCCATCACAGCCTTCACAGCTATGGTTGAGCCATTCGCTGACATTCATCTATGGTTGCTTCCCATAGCTAAAACCATGACCAGACCACCTGGGGTGGTCCTCCCACACTAGCACCACACATGCTGAGCAGTGCGTTCACTTTGGGACCCAAGATTCCTCGGATTTTTGGAGGGTTTTTCGTTTCGTTTTGTTTTTTTCTCTTGGACCACTTGTAAGTGGTCCCCACTATGAGAGAATGCCTAGAGCAACCTCTAGCCTCTACCTTCTGAGTTGCCCAAACTGGAGCCAGACAGGCTTCATTATCACCCCACCTATAGGGACAAGATATTTCCCTACATGTCTTTGAGGTGTCCACTGTTTTCATGGGTTTTCATGGTTTCAGCTATGGGAAACAAGCCCTTAAAACCTATCAGCCACCCATCTGTAAACGCTCTGCTGGTGTCCCACTGGCTCCGCTTTTCCTTTTGCTAGGCAACTCCTTCCCCACCCATCTAAAAATGCTCTTTTCCTCTTGCTCCCATTCCTTCTATTCTATCCCTGCCACTGCCCCCGCTACCGCTGGTCCCTTGGAATTGACAAGATTAGTCAGATCCGCAAGGCAGCTGTTTTCAATTCAAGCCCTTGTTCCCCACCACGGCTGGGCGTGGTGGCTTGGCAACAGGGTAGATCATGGTGCTGAGTAATTTTACTCTCTAATTCATGTATGGAAAATTATGTAAATAGTGCGGCCACACAAATGTAATTCTGTTTTAAATGTATGTTCTACACAGCCTCTGTCTCTCTTGTTATATTTTAAACTCCCACGGCTCAAAAAATTGTGGCTTCTCCACACAACATGTGACCGCCGCCATTTTGACTAAGGTCAGGTGACTTTACCGTCATCTTAACTGAGGTCAGGTGGCCTCACCACCATGGTAAATGAGGGCCAGGTCAGGTGACCAAGTCCTGCCATCTTTGCTGAGGTATTCCCTGCCAGTGCTAACTCTGTTACATGTGTGTTTTGCACAGTGACACACCTTTGATAGTGCCCATCAAGGGCATCCACTTCACCTAACTTCTGTTTGATGTATATGTGTGTATGTATGCATACATGTAATTTGAGTTAACTCTAATGTGTGTGTATATGTGTGTGTGCATACATGTGACTTAAGTGCACATATGTTTACTGTTAAACATTATAACTGTCTATTATATCTCATTACAGACTAAAAAAGCAATAAGTCTCATTTTAAATTGGTATCTGTTATATCTCATTACAGACTAATTGGTATGTACTTTTAAGTCTCTTACAAAAATATGGTATATTTAATCCAACTCTGCTTTAAAATATATTGAGATGTTCTCTACTATTGTCAGTTCTACTGTTAAGCTTCTATTGCAAACAGTTTTTTCTTCTTTCTGTCTTCTACAAGTACAAATCTTACCTATTAAGTTGAGAGCCAGTACAATCAATCTTAGACCCAGTTCTCCAGGCATATCCTATAATGTAATTATAACTCATCTATACTTGATAAACAGCCCTCAAGTGCTCAGAGATCTGGGAATATGGCATTTAAATGCTTAATTATTAAAAAAATTTTCATAACAGAAAGAGACAGGTTGGCTCCTAGCAGCAGCACTATGATTCCTCCCAAGAAGACAGAAGACAAATGGGCACAAAACAACATCCATTCACAATTCATTTCAATGGCCAAGTGCTGACCACTGGGCAAAGCTGCCTTTCATCTATACTGAAGATCTCCAGACAGTGGACAGAATCGCCAGAAGTCGGCAGCCTAGATGCTCAAGTCAAGGTAGGCTTACCTTCCTACAGATTTTTTTAGCCCACAGGATTTTCTAGAGCCTGGCTGGCCCTGTGCTGAGCAGCAAAAGGCAAATATGACCCTCAGCCACCATGGAGGATGCTGAGGAGTAGCTCTAGGTGCCAACCAAGTAAGTTCTCTGTCATTTTTTAATCAATAGCTCAAGTAAAATTTTATCTTTTCAAAGATTTCTGATGCAGTTTGACAGCTGAGAGGTTTTGTCAGTTTAAAAGGACAGCCTCACCAAACAAATTTCAATAAAATACAAAATAGAAATTATTAAGGTGTGCACCTGCAAGTTATAAAGATGTGAGGACAAAATTATCTCTCACTCTGCCTTTCATAGTCTTAAAGATACTTTCCATTATGCAAAAAAGCTGTCACAGTCATTCTGGTATAAATATGCTGCTGTTTAAAACTTACGTTTTCACAAACCCAAAAAATTCTTGTGAGTTTCAGGGAGCTGAATTGAATAATCCACCTTAAACAGGTCAGATACACCCCTCTCATTTTTCTGGTCCTAAAATTTTTTTTTCTTCCCAAACTTAACTTTGTCCTTTGTTCTGCCAATACCTTAAACAGTTCTGAGAGACACCAGACATTTCTATACCGCAATCCCTGGACAGGAGTAAAGAGACCAGGTACCCCAGGATGTGACCAACACCCAGCTTTTTCAGGTTTCCCCCACAAAGATGATTCCCACAAATAAATAGGAAGCAGTCTTGAGAATCAATCGTCCCAATTCCTTTAACCTGTTGTGCCTAACTTCCTGCCTTTTTATTATAAGAAAGAGATGGGAATGTTATGATCTGCTGCTGGCTTGTCCTGTCTCTTTAAAAGACAAACCCCACCCACTCCCCCCTCCACCAGGGCAAGCAGATCTTCCACCTGCATGGGCTCTCTTTCTCCATCCCTCTTCTGAAGAAGTGGCTGCTGCCTCTTCTCTTCCCTCCTCCTCTCTCTCTCTCTCTCTCCCCTCCTTCCCCTTCCCTTCCATAACCCACTAAATAAACTATACCCAAACTTTCTCTACACTGCTGCTCCACCGATCCGCCGAGGTCTCTCACCAGCCCACTCCCACCCACCTGAAACCCACAGAGGCCTCCGGTGGTGGGACCAGCTGCCCCTTGTGGTTCACCATGGCCTCCTACTTGCCACTGCCCTAAACCTAACAATATCCACTGGTTTAATAGTAACACAAATGTTATGGGAGTAACCAACTACTTTCTGATTAGATTTAAATCCTGCTTTACAAGATGAAACCCATGGCTAGTACCATAATCTGGCCAAGAGTTTATAACTAAACAGATCATAGCCCTAAAGGAGGACACAGTACTATCATGTTGAAAAATAAACTAACTTCTAAAGACTTACCCTTATGCCTATTAATCAGTGCATTAGTCAACCGCCGTGAGTTCACAAGGACATCTCCCCTGCTATGTCCAGAAGATGTTGTTTCTTTGTAATCCCCCACTGCCTACAGCTTTCACACTCTTTCTCCACCACCTTTTCTGGAAGGATCTCTAGCCTTAAGAGGGATGGGTATGGTATATATGCTCCATTTAGAACTGAGAATTCTGTAGTCTCTCACTTCCTGTACCTTGACCAGTTGTCAGATTCTGTTCAGTTACCACTCATTACAAAGAGAAGCTTCACTAAAGAGAGTTTGGTTTCCTTAAGCCTGGGGGCTTTTCATATGGCTCAAATGCCCTCCAAAAGTTATTGATCAGCCAACTGACATGCATAATCCTTTAAGTAAATCTTTCTCACATTGAGGCTCAAACAACAGTAACCAAATACCTGATGGAGTTGTAGCATCTCTCTTTAGCTATTTACAGAAGGAGTCTAGGAGTCAGTTTCATGTCACTGTGACAGAGTGCCTGGTGTAAATACTTAAGAGGCTAAAAAAGGGGGGATGGAGAGATGGCTCAGCAGTTAAGGACACTGGTTGTTCTTCCAGAGAACCTAGGTTTAATTCCTAGAACCCACATGGCAGCTCACAACTGTCTGTAACTCCAGTTCCTGGGGATCTGACACCTTCACACCAATGCACATAAAGTTAAATAAATTATTTTAAATTTTTTTTTAAAAAAAAAAGAAGCAGCTTTGGGCTCAGTCTTTGAAGGTTTCCACTCATACCATCCTGATCCCCATCACCAGGTCTGTAATGAGGCAGAAGAACACAGCTGCTTTTTTAATGATGGTAAAGAAAGCAGAGAGAAAAAGAGCAGCATGAAGGGAAATAGAGTCTCCAGGGACCGACTTGCTCTGACTCAGCCTCACCTCCAAACGTTCCCGGGCCTCATCCCCAGGAACACCGTCCTCAGTGGATCAACACATTGGCTAAGTCAGGGGTCCAATGATCCGATCACCTCTGACCAGTTGAGGTTCAATCCTTCATCATATTTTGGGGTGACACTTCATACACAAAACATAACACTGGGGTGAAATGTTATATCAGTTGTTTATTAGTCCAGACCTATAGGAAAGTCACGTAACAGTATCTGTCACATTTGTCTAGAAAAAAAAAAGATGATCACCTTGGGATTTCACCAGATAGTTTTGAAGGTTAAAATAATATATGTAAAAACTCTGTAGGATTCAACATTACATTTCCAACTACCCAGCAGATTGTGAACAGTATTATTCTGTTTGGGAACTTTCTAGTCTTTTGGCCACATCTACTGAAGGTAGAAGTCAAAATCCTTAGCTGTCTGTATACACTAGGTGCTTACATTTGTCCCAGGCTTCCTTGCTAGACCAAAGCCTCTCTTTGTGAACATTCTCAGATTGAGCAACATGATCTAGGGCCTGTATTTAGCAGTAGTGTGTATAAGATCTTGCTGGAATGGTTCAGCAATGTAATTTCAACTGAAATAATTTCATAGACTAACAAAACAGTTTGGCAGAACTACTGAAATGGTTTTTGTAAGAGCAACCAAGAAACTCTGTCTATAGCATTATCTTATCATGAAAGTAGCATGAAATATATTTCCAAAACAGTATACTTCTATATGGCCCCTCTGTGTCAACTCCACCAAGTTAAAGATCACAACCTAAAACAAGTAAATTTTACTGAGTCCTTGCTATGAGCCACAAACATGAAAACTTAGTGATTATATCAGTTTTATAAGTTTAAATGGCTATTAAATAGTAGAATTATCATATCAGCTATCATAAGATCTCTAGCTGATGGCCCATTGCTCTACTTTGACTTCTTATGCAGCTCTCAAAATATTCACAATAACTCCCAACCCATCTCACAGAGCAGAAGTAAGAAAGAGGTAGAAAGTGGGAAGGGGAAAGAGAGCAGCATTATTGATCATGATTAAGGCGCCTTGCTCTGCCAATCTTCTGAAAGCATATAATCATATAAAAGCATTGCTAGGCTCTCTCTCAGGATCCCAGAAGACACCCTTGCCAGTGAAGAGCCCACAAATATCAGCATTATTGGATTAACAATAAAACCCACCTCTCAAATCTTCACATGATAGATAGCATGAAAAGAGAACTGGAAAGAAGGAGGCAAATGAATGGTCAAAGCATTTATTTCAAGAGTCCACAGCCACAATTAAGCACATATCCTGATTTTAAAAATAAAATAAAAGATAGAAGTATATAAATGAAGCAATAACCAGAATTTTTCTAAGTTTAAACACAGATCTGAGTTCATGTACACATTTCTCACAGACGTAAAGGGAGACCAAGGCTCAAAACATTTGCCAGCTGCATACAAAACAACTTCATTAAATCCCTTTGTTGGATGTATCATTTTACATTATTTTGTTTGCAAACCAGCACATTTCATAGTTATACTATATTATATAATAGTATTTAGCATCCAGACAATAAATCGTTTAGGGCTTTCCTACTGACAACTGTAACAGAAGTAAAACTGAAAGTCAGAGAATAATGGAACCAATATTAGGGCAATCTGAATACAGGTAAGACAAGGGACTCTGAGAAAGTGTGACTGGACAGGCACAAACAATAACGCCCTGTTCAAAGTTTTCCCAGCAGGTGTCAATGTTAAACTTTTAATATTTCATTGCTTTCAGGAAATCCATTGTATCTATTTGCTTATTTATTAGTCTATTTATTTGGCCTTTAAAGATGGGGTCTTGTCATGTAACTCCAAGGCTGGCTTCAAAAGAGTCACAGTCCTTGCCTCTCTCAAGTGCCTGAATTCCATGTGTGCACTCCCACACCTGGTAAAAAAATTATTTTTAATAAAAGATTTGAATAAAAACTACATATAAATTATCATGTGGATAGAACAATGATTTTTCCTACTTCTAGAAACTTTCTTTTTCCTATTTTTCTTTTATTGAAAATGGATTTTTTTATGCAGTGAATTTTTATAATGTAAAGCATCAGCAAGCTCAAGTAATAGAATATTGCCATCACCCTAAACTCCTCCTGTCCTTGGGATTTGATAACAGTGCATTTCCATCTTCCCAAAGTTACTTCATTACTTTATTTCAAATTTGAAAGAAATGTACTTTTATAGAACAATTTCCTGTCTTCAATTAAATTTATATTTCTGGGATTCAACCTACTGGTGTAGCAAAATGACGCTATTCATCCGCTCTCCTGCCAGCAGTGCGTGAAGATTCCCATCCATTTGCATGTTTGTCAGGTCTCGGCATTGTCATCTATAACCATTACAAGGGGTGTGTAGGATTTCCTGTTGTAATTTAAATTTTTATTACATTGATAAATAGTAATGCCAACTGCTCCTTAATGGTTTTCAAAATTTCTCTTTTGTAAAGAGAAAAATGGCTGTATTGAAGTCTTTCTCGTGTTCTTTTGTTGAGTTTTTTTCCTAAAAGTTCTAAAGAATGTCTGATATATACTATTCACAAGTCCTATGTTAGGTATGTCTAATTTATGTCATATATGACTAAATTATGTCTCCCAAATATTCAGATGTTGAAGCTTTAATCTACAGCCTGTTAGAATATGATTTTACTAAGAAATAATCTTTAAATAGTAATTAATATTACTTCAAGATAAAGCATGGGGAAAAAAAGTTTCCAAATCAGATTCCAATCAGGAGATAAAGACAATAATGGAAAAATGGGGCCTCGTGAAATTACAAAGCTTATGTATGAAAGAGAGAAAGGAAAGAGATATCTTGGCCAAGGGAGCCATTATGAAGCTAGCAAGAAACTTGGCACTAGGGAAATTCCCAGGAATCCACAAAAATAACACCAGCTAAGACCCTAAGCAATAATGAAGAGGGTGTCTGAACTGGTCTCGCCCTGTGATCAGATTGATGACTACCTTAATTGTCATCATAGAATCTACGTTCAGCAACTGGTAGAAGTAGATGTAGAAATGCACAGCTAAGTACTAGGCCAACCTCCCAGAGTACATTTGAAGAGAGGGAGGAGAGATGAGCAGAGGGTTCAAGACCACAGTGAGGAAACCCATAGAAACAGCTGACCTGAGCTAGTAGGAGCTCACTGACAGTAGAAGGAACCTACATAGGCCCAAACTAGGCTCCCTGAATGTGGGTAACAGTTGTGTGGCTTGGGCAGTCTGTGGGGCCACTGGCAGTGAGATCAGGATTTATCCCTACTGCATGAATTAGCTTTTTGAAGCCTACTATCTATGGAGGGATACCTTGCTCAGCCTAGACACACTGGGGAGGGCCTTCGTCCTGCCTCAAAGTGGTAAGCCACATTTTGTTGACTCCCCATGGGAGACCTTATCCTCTCTGAGAGTGGATGGGGTGAGGTGGGGGAAAGGAGGGGATCGGGAGGTGGGAAGGGAGAGGAAACTGGGATTGGTATGTAAAATGAAAAAAGACGGTTTTTAAAAAACTTAAAAAAAGAAGTTTGGCTTTTTTGTCAGTCACAATTTTATTATTTATAATCATTTCACCTTTGTTTTT
Organism: Ellobius talpinus; assembly: GCA_001685095.1. Lineage (NCBI taxonomy): Eukaryota > Metazoa > Chordata > Mammalia > Rodentia > Cricetidae > Ellobius > Ellobius talpinus. The sequence goes on from LOJH01059781.1 coordinate 10,195, forward strand.
ATATTACTTTATAAATAATACCAATCAAAATTTCCACTTCCTCCCCTCCTCTAACTTCCCTTCCGCTCCCCCACTCACCCTCCCCTTGTTCCCCTCCAGTCCTAAGAGAGGGCAGGGTACCCTACCCTGTGGGAAGCCCAAGACCCTCCCCCCTCCATCCAGGCTTAGGAAGGTGTGCACCCAAAGAGAATAGGATCCCAAAAAGCCAGTACATGCCATAGAGACAAATCCCAGTGCCATTATCATTGGCTTCTCAGTCTACCCCAATTGTCAGCCACATTCAGAGGGTCCAGTTTGATCCCATGCTCATTCAGTCCCAGTCCAGCTAGATTTTGTGAGCTCCCATTAGTTCAGGGACACTGTCTCAGTGGGTGGACCAACCCCGCATGGTCCTGACTTCCTTGCTCATGTTCTCTCTCCTTCTGCTCCTCAGCGGGACCTTGGGAGCTCAGTCCAGTGCTCTTATGTGGGTCTCTATCTCTATCTCCATCTGTCACTGGACGAAGGTTCTATGGTGATATTCAAGATAGT